>JBBBDQ010000739.1:1725000-1982500 GCA_037127315.1 Ascarosepion bandense
ATATATATATATATCCGCAGACAGATCTGTTTTGCTGTATCACAACTTATCAGTATGGTTAGACTCCGATTGCTTTTTAATCCAGGATTGAAACCCAACCGAATTGGTGTCAGTTGGCGATTTTACCCCTGGGCAATGGGCGTTCAGTGGAGGAATGCAGACCTTTTAGCACATATATTATCATTATACGCGCCTAATAGCTAGAGTATTCTAATTCATTTTACTGAATGAGTGATGCGTACACGCCAGAATAGCTACTGTTTTACAAAGTCAACCATTCTTCCAGAGTGCTCAATCAGGGTGTGAGAGCATAAATATATATATATATATATATATATATATATATATAGAGAGAGAGAGAGAGAGAGAGAGAGAGAGAAAGAGGGGGAGAGAGAGTGAGGTTAGGGAAAGAAATTTGAAAGATAAAATAAAACAAAAAGAATATTATTAGGACTAATAAGCTTTATTTTATATTAGTAGGCCTTTTGACCAATTGGAAGTATGAGGAGAAAGATAATACCTTTGTTCTGTCTCTTTTTCATCCATTCTACTTCTTTTAAGTTTCTGTTTTTCCAAATAATTTGCCAGCATGATACTCGCTTGTGATATTCATTTACAATGAAGCATTATTCCCTTGTCATTATTAATACATTTTTCATGAGTACTTATGAGCAATTATCATAATTTTTTTTCATAAGGATTTGTTTTATCTGAATGTCTTTTATTTTTTTAAACTGTTAAAAGCCCTCTTGCTGCAGGATTTAGGTAATCATAGCTCTCCACACAGATCTTTTCTTTATTACCTGTGAATTACTATTACTTCTTACCGAAGTCAAGGAAAACGTTTTCCATTGCTTTCTCTATAATTTTGAGTTTAGTATTATGTGTGTTGTGGTACAGTGGACATCATCTCAGAATGAGAAATTAAAGAACCATGTTTGAATTCTAGTTTAATTCGTTACATTCACTTACAGTATAGCCTGGTGTTGCTCTGGTGTAATGAAAGCTTTGAAACTAATCCATGGTCCTGAAGCTCAGACTCTTTGGACGTTGGCACGAAAGACTAAAAAGCAATAGTTGTTTCCAGTTAAAGCAAAACCGTAGACTGAAAGAAAAATGAATGGATGTAAGTCAAATTTTGATTTCCTGATATCGATATCAAATAAGTTTTTTTCATCATAAACTGAATTTTGAAGGCTAAATAAGTCCTCTGAGTAAATGGTATCATGGCTGAGACTAAGAACTATAATTATACCTACTTAGAGCCAAACCCGAAGCAAAAACTAAACTAAAAGGGCTGAAAAAAATACAGACATACAGGCAGATAAACAGACACACACACAAACATCTTGCCTTTTATATATATATATATATATTACCTATTTTCTGCACGATTGTAAGAACTGCAACCTTGAAACTTCTAAATATTGTTTCTTATGTCTTTGTTTATGAGTGTATCACATTTGATTAAAATCGGACCATTCCTTCTATAGCCCAATTTTTTCGATTATCGACATTTATCAGGGGTACCTTGACACAAAACCTAGCTAAGAACACTCGCAGACACTTATAGTACAACTGTGTAAATTTCCAAGAAAATGGGTTCAGCGGTTTCGGAGACTATAGGTAACGGACACAGACACAGACACACACACACACACACACACACACACACACACACACACACACACACACACACAAATTTCCATTTATAAATAAGTTTAAATACCCTTTGAAAAATGTAATAATCCATCACTTCTCCATCGAGCTGCCGCAGAAAGTAATGGCATCTTACTGCATGAAAATTTTCTGTCCAGTCAGTCATGTCTCTTTTGAAACATGATCACCCAAGCGTGTATCACATATAGCACTTAACTGACTGACTGCTCTTATCTTAGAATAGCTGCCACCCAAACGTATAAATATCACTTTTGGATTTCATCACAAGATTGAAGGAAAGGAAGTGTATTCATGCATTGGGTATTTGTGCAAAAGGGAACATTTCAGACTGTCCCAGTACTTGAACTCATCTTGTTCACTTTATTTTTCATACCAAAGACCTGCCATACAACCAACACATGTAACCTTTATATATTTTTCTATAGTGAAACTGAAAAATAAAAAAATCTCATGATGAGACTTGAACTCACCTTCCTTATTTCTGGGAGCTTATCTTTCAGTGACATGTTTAAGTAATTAGGTAATCAGCAACTGATTTAGCAATAAAAGCTAACCAGATAAACTTATATTCTTTTCCGAGAAACCATCAACCAATAAAATGTATGAGAAATTAAAATGAAAGAAATATTTTTTAATAATTGATAATCTTTTCAGAAGGGGCTGCAAATACCCTTGGGAAAGGTATTAATCCGTCACTTCCCTCCAGTTATGGGTTAAATAACAGGACAGATTGGGTTCTATAGCCTTGGTCGGCAACCAGTCTACCGCAGAAAGTAATGGCAACCTACTGCGGGATAATCATCTGCCCAGTCAGTCATGTCTCTTTCAAGACATGATTGCCCAAGCGTGTATCACTTATGGCACTTAACTGATTGACTACTTTTCATATATCTAAACTTATTTATAAATGGAACTTTGTCTCTGTGTGTGTGTGTGTGTGTCTGTTACCTTTAAACTCCAAAATGGCCAAACCGATTTTCTTGAAAATTTACACAGTTGTACTATAAGTGTCTGCAAGTGTTCTTAGCTAGGTTTTGTGTCAAGGTACCCCCAATAAATATCGAAAGTTGATAATCAAAAAAATCGGGTTATAGAAGGAGTGGTCCGATTTTAATCAAATTCAATACACTCATAGACAAAGGCATAAGAAACAACATTCAGAAGTTTTAAGCTTGCAGTTCTTACAATAGTGCAGAAAATTGATAATATATATATATAAAAGACAAGATGTTTATGTGTGTGTCTGTTTATCTGTCTGTATGTCTTTTATACAAATCCACAACTTTTATCCGATTCTCATCAAACTTCACACAAATATTCTTTAGGCTGAGTCTGAGCTCCAGGACCATGGATTAGTTTTAAAGCTTTCATTACACCTGAGCAATGCCGGGCTATACTGCTTGTAAATTATATAAATAAACTTTTTTTTCATTTGCTACATTATTATAAAAAAGAAATATTTAAAAGAATATTTTTTTATTTGTCTTGTCGTATTTGAAGATATTTTCCTCTAGACAGTACCAGATATCCCTGCTATTTCTTTGATATGTTTATTTTGGACAAGAGCATTGCACATTTCTGAGGTGAAATGATTTAATTAGAATATATTTACTGAAGTGAAAATGCTTGAAAGTCTTTGTTAAATGTACTCTCTCAGGTCAGCAACTAATCCAATATGGATGCCACCATTACTGCCACCTAGTGGTTTTCATCGGAATCACTCAAACAGCAAACAATTTACATATTAACACTTACCACTGCATTTAAGTTTTGCATTTCACTAGACTCAAGAGCAATATCTAATTATAGTGATCTGAGAGGGCTGAGAAAATTTGATACTTTTAGGCAAGAGAGACAGAGGAAAGCAGTGAGTAAAATACCTAACGAGCTTGTGTAAATGTTTGACAACAAGAATTTGGAGAGAAAACAAAAAGACAAAGTTTACTAAGAGTTAGAAGGGATAGGAAATTGTGGAGAGCTGTGATCATCCACATACTGAAGAAACACAGCAGATTGAAGAAAAAGGAATATTAGTTATCTCTTTGCGGATTAGCCTATATCACATACCTGTAACATCAGTCCTCTGTCTTTAATGCCCTTAGATTAGCAGGTTAATAGATCAGCTACTAATCTCTTTTTATCTGCTATGCAATCTATTCTCATGGATGATATCACCAGCATAAACTGTAATTTCTGCACATTCAAGTATTATCACTGCTTCAGCAGATAAAGTTGTTTTCACAACTCATCAAATTCTTCTCATTTGCCAGTAAATAGGCTGGCATTAACCTTTCTCAACTTTTTGAAATATTATGAAATCCTCTTTAGAATAAATGCCAATCAGGAATATTAGCGAAAGAAGAATTTGAATAACACAACTGGACATGATTCAATTGACTGGATCTAAGGAAAGAACAATTTTACATTATTGTTATTCATGTGAGTTACCAACTGATTCAGTTTTAATAAATCACTAATAGTTGCTTTGTTCCAAGAAACACTTAATTAACGCCTGTCAAATGCAATATGAAGTTGAGTGTAAGCAGCTATCCAATTGAGCTGACCAGTCAGAGCTCAGTAATCAACCTTTCAGAAACAGACAGTTCACTTGTCTTCTGATGACTGATTATGTATATTGAGATTAGTCTACAGTTATACCATTGCAACTTGACAGAATGTTAAGACAAACATTCTTAAAGGATATTGATACAGAACTTATAATCAAAAGCATATTTTCTAACTCTTTTGTAATCTTTTTCTATCTGCTGTGCTCATTCAGGATATCAATGATGTCCTGAAGGGGCACGACAGATAGAAAAAGATTATCTTATAAATCAGTCAGTCAGTTAAGTGCCATACGTGAAACACGCTTGGGGGATCATGTCTCGAAAGAGACATAACTGACTGGGCAGAAGATTATCCTGCAGTAGGTTGCCATTGATTTCTGCAGTAGACTGGTTGTCAGCCAAGGCTATAGAACCCAATCTGTCCTGTTATTTAACCCATAACTGGAAGGAAGAGATGGATTAATACCTTTCCCAAGGGTATGTGTGTGTAAGTGAATGCAATGAATTCAACTGGAATTTGAACTCGGCTCCCCGATTTCTCATTCCGAGCCGATATCCACTGCACCACAGCGCACATAAATACTTATCCTTTGTATCTCTTAGTAAAGTTTGTCTTTTTACCATCACTTCCAGTCTGTGTTCTGCTATCCATTTGCACTAACTTGTTTGATAGTTTATTTGCCATTTCCCCTTACCGCTCTTGCTTTGTCCTGAGTGTATCAAATTCTCTAAATACTCTTTTCTCATTATGTGTTCTAGGAATTTCAACTATCCCTTTCTGATTCTAACTTTTAGCATTCTTTTGCTTTCATTTTCCTTAAAACTTCCTCATTACTCACATGTTGAGTCCATAGTGATCTCTGTATCCTTTTGTAGAAACACATTTCTACTGCCTCATGTACATTCTTCATTTGTGGGGAGATCATCCAGAATTCACTGTTATATAGGTGGACTGATATTAAATCACATTTAAGTGCTCTTTTATTTGTTTATATATATATTCTGCTTAGCTTTTGGAAGGTAGGTTTTATTATTCCAACACATTCATGCTTAGAATATTGCTGCCACATATGGTCTGATGTTTCTGCTAAATAAAATCCAAAGAAGAATCTGCAATTAGTCCTGGCCTTGACTTCAGTCACTTTCTCACCATTATAATGTATCTTTTCTATGTTTTTCTATAAATACTTTCATGGTAAATGTTTTGATAAACTCTCCTCTATGGTACCTAGACTATGATTAACTAGATTAGCAATGATGTCATGATTTTATAGTGGAAACAGCTAGATGTAACCATAAGTACTATACTAAGATTTTTTCCTTGGATTCCTCACTTATGGAACTCTCTTCCAGCTTCTTGCTTTCTGAAAGTTTATATGCAATTGCTATCTACTGTATTCTTGTGTTCTTTTGCTTAGTAATTTTTCAAATTATTTTTTCACTCTTAGTAACCCACTGTGTGTTAGTGACTCTGTTGCTTTGCTTCAGGAGAAATTTTTTACTGACTCTGTTACAAGGATGTGCGTTGTGGTACAGTGGATATCGGCTCGGAACGAGAAACCGGGGAGCTGAGTTCGAAGTCCAGCTGGATCCATTGTATTCACTTACGCGCAAATACCCTTGGGAAAGGTATTAATCTGTCTCTTCCTTCCAGTTATGGGTTAAATAGCAGGACAGATTGGGTTCTATAGCCTTGGTCGGCAACCAGTCTACCACAGAAAGCAATGGCAACCTACTGCGGGATAATCTTCTGCTCAGTCAGTCATGTCTCTTTCGAGACTTGATCGCCCAAGCGTGTATCACGTATGGCACCTAAACTGACTGACTCTGTTACAAGTTCCTGTGTTAAAGAATTAAAATTGAAGATATGTGGAAGAGTAAGGTTAAAACCAAGAAGCAAATCCTGAGTTGTTAATAAGTGCATTTGAAGCAGAAACAATGCAAGCCAGAGTAACTTCCATATCACACTGAGAATCTGCAATAATCTTATTTAATAAGTTATCAATAATGACATTAAGTCTTTTATTTATGCCATTGCTCCAATGACTTTCTGCTGATGTCATCACCTTCATATTAAAGATTTTACTCTGTTCCTAGTATTTTGCAAGCTTTGAACAAGACCTACATCCCTTAAACACTCATATCTACTTAAGGATGTAGATGTCTCAATTTGCATCATGTGTAAAGTGGTGTACACAGTTAACCACATATTGATGAGTTGGGAAGATACAAATCAAACCAGAATAAAGTGCTACCAAGAAAAAAATACAGAGGAAATATTTCAGCTGGTCAATCCAAATAACATTTTAAAGTTCTAAAAGAAGATTCATGTATACACTAAAATATGATACAGAAGTCATATGATGGAAACATCGACACCCACATATATATATATACTATAGTCATCCACAGACAGATCTGTTTTGCTGTATCAGTACGGCTTAGACTCCGGTCGCTTCCTAACCCAAGATTGAAACCTGACTGAATTGGCGTCAGTCGGCAATTCTACCCTTAGGCCACGAGCAGCCAGTAGAAGAAGGCAGGCTTTTTAGCGCGTATAAACACGCCCAATAGCTAGAGTGCTCCAATTCATTATCGAATGAGTGGTGCGTAAATGCCAGAGTAGCTACTGTTTACAAAGTCTACCACTCTTCCAGAGTGCTCAATCAGGGTGTGAGAGCATGAATACTATAGTCATCCACAGACAGATCTGTTTCGCTGTATTACAGCTCATCAGTGTATATATATATATATATGTACATATGTTGAATGTGCAAACCAAAAAAAAGGCCTATCTAATTTTACATGCAATATACAAACTGTGCAAATTATTATATTCAGAGCTATCAAAATATAGAGTTTTTAAATTTATATCCACCAAAATATATATATTTACTCAATATTTTTATCAATACATTTATTTTATTTTTTAATGGAAAAATAATTTAGAATTAATAAAAAAGCAAAACCATAAAAGTTGTTTTTTGAAATATCTAATTTTCACAAATTCTTATACTGAAAGTTTCAAAATAGACACTTTATAGAATGATCTTAATACCCCTCATATTTTCATTCTCTTTCTGGACCAAATATTTTCATCTGTGTATTCATTGTACCCTTTTGACCTTTAACACAATCATGGTTTCAGTATTAAATGGCCCATAAAAGGTTTATATGTTGTAAAATCAATCAACTATTTCTGCTGTTAAATTTGCCACTACTGACAGAAAGATATTTTGAGGATTAAAAAAAAAACATCCAACCTGAAAAAAACCTTCAATAATAATAAAATAATAATTTGAAATTAAACACAGTTCGTGCACAAAAAGATGATAAAATTTACCTTAAAATTTCTGATTGATATTCACTGCTTCATGAGTGTGAGAGAACACTTTTTGCCTTCCCTGGAGTTTAGCATCAGCCATGCAGATGCTAAACTCCAGAGGAGTGACTCATCGCTTCTTTTCATCCTCTGGAGTTTAGCATCTGCATCGCTTCTTTTCATCCTAACATTTTTCACTAACATGAAGTGAGAAGATTTTATTGAATCGCTAGGTCTGCTGCTAGGAAAGTTGGTGTTCACTCTGTCAGGCTTGATAGTTTCTCACCAATTCTAAATTTTTCTCACTTCTGGACCTTTTTTCTTGCTTCTCAGTCAATGTTGATGTTCAAAAATACAATTGCAGTCTCAATCATTATGTTGCATTTTTTTAATTCCTCATTTTATTGTTCTCTCTCCTTTATCGTATTTTTTCTTTTCTGATATTCTCTAGCATTCAGTAACCTCTTGTATCTAAGATTTATTTCTTTGCTTAGGGTTAAATGGTTAAAAAATGGTTAATACCATTGTTACAAATTGACTTAATAAAATTTGTAATTGTGAGGCTGATGAAACTATCATATTTCCTGGATTAAGTGCATTCCATGAGGAAGTAATTTATAAAAAAGCCCCCCCCCCTCAAATAAGCACCGCACCATAATAGGGAAAACCATTACTTTTAGTCAAATTAAGCACCTTTTTCTAAATGTACATAAATTTTGTTTATACGAATTTATAAAGCTTGTGTATGGATCATGCTGGGTTCCCAGAAAACAATACACTGTATCTCCTTGGTTTCACTCTCTCAGCCGACTTCAAGTGAAATGACTACAATGAATCAATCGCTACTGCTAAGAAGGTTGGGTCAGGCTAAGATATTTTTTTATCAGAATCCTTCTTGCACATATAAAACTCTACCATTTGTCTGTGCATTGAATACTATTGCCATATCTTGTTGGGTGCGCCTGTTATTTATCTCTTCTTCTTCTATGTGCCCTGTTCCTTCAGGACGTAGGCAATCATGGCTTTCCACATTTTCCTATCCCTGGTGGCTCTGAGCATGCCTTCTCCTGTTACACCGTGCAATCCTTGTTTTGTCATCCACCTTCAAATATGTTATCTGTTGCTTTCCCCTGTCTTTTTTACCCTCTATCTGGCCTGTTAGTATCAGGTTCTCCAGGCCCTCCTTCCTCATTGCGTGTCCCAAGAACTTCAGCTGTACTCTTCCTGATGCTCAGTATTAATTTCATTTTTGTTTCCATCATTTCCAAGACCTCATCATTGCTCACATGCTTGATCCATGAGATTCACAACATTCTTCTGTAGAACCACATTTCAGTTGCTTCAAGTTTTTCCTTCATCTTTGATGGTATTGTCCAGCATTCACTGCCATATTGAAGGACAGACATCACACAGAAATCCAGTACTCTCTTTCTAGTTTCTCAGGGTCCTCAATAACATTCAAAGGAGGTTCTGCAATGTAATTGGTTCTGATTTGGCAGCTTGACATCACTCACTTTCTCACTGAAAGAATGTGGCATCCCTCTGTATTTTCTATAAATATTTCCATAGCTTCTGCTCTGATGAGTTTGTAGTGGATACCCAGGTATCAGCTAACAAACATTTATAATTTGTGATTCGATTCGGCGTAAGATGGCATAGGGAATAAGACAACGACACCAGAGTAAACAATGATAAAACATGTATTAACAATAAGGTTACATAGGGTGGAATAAGCATGCATTTAAGGGAAGGAAAAGTTGTAATGTTAAGAAATATAAGTGAAAGTCACTTGTTGAATGAAAGTTTGTAATGTAGATTGGATTGGTCATTATTGTTCAAAGGATATAAGGTTGAAGAAGAGTCAACTTAGCAAAGTTCTGAGTTTTCAGAATAAGTCGTTTAGTTTCCAGTAGTTTGAAAAGGGAAAAGTGTGTGTGTGTGTGTGTGTGTGTGTGTGTGTGTGTGTGTGGGCACATATGTGTGAAAATAAAAACGCATCTAATTGGGACCTGCAATTAGTGCTTGTGTGCGAGAGAGAATTAAACAAATGTTCCTCTGCAATACTGGATAGCAAGGGGTCTTGCTTGAGTTGAAGAACTGCTGCACATTTGCTTTTGCTATTGCTGGCTGAAAGCAGGGCTCAACTGCCAGAAGACACATGTGTGGCTCCTTAAATAACTACGTCAAAATGCACGGGAAAGTAAGGTTATTACATGAAAACTAAATGAAAGCCGCGTGTCTCAAAGATGAGAACATACCTGACAGAAGTAAGCATAGGTATGATAATGAATATATATAAATGCATGAATGTGTATGTGGGTGTGATTGTATGAACACCACAAACTTATCTCTCTGGTGCCCCTTTTACATAAGTTTACTAGGGCTACAAGATTGACAATTAGTTATCACCCTTTTGCAGTCAAAAAAGTCAAATGTAACTGCCACTTCTACTCAAACAGTTTTTTTCTCTTCTGTATACTTGCTTCCCTGATAGCTACAATCTCCAAGAGTTTAAATGCAACATCAATTGCTATCTTTTATCTCCCTGTTTCCCATCTTTATTTTATCCTTTCTCTACTACCCTTTGTATGTTGCTGTTCTTCCTTCTCGCGCTACTTTCATGTAACACCCTTCATTCCAGTATTCCCATCTTTCTTTTATCCTTTCTTCAATCCCCACTGTATCTTGATCCTCTTTCTTCTTACTCTCCTCTCATGTAACCCTCTGCACACCAGTGGTAGTACTTGAGGTGAAATGCTCATTAAAGAAAACTTCAAACTACACTGCTTCATTTTGTTCTGCTTATTTAAAGAATGAAAAAATCTGTTATAATTTATATTGCTAGTAAAAAAGTATGTTATAATTTATACTGCTAGTACAAAAGTCTGGGTCAGTACTTAGATGGGTGACTGCTTGGGAATACCAGGTGCTGTAAGCGTTTAGTGACGGATGTGTGTTGTGGTGCAGTGGATATCAGCTCAGAAGAAGAAATTGGTGAGCCGAGTTTGAAATCCAGTTGAATACCCTGCATTCACTTAAGCACTGGTACCCTTGGGAAAGGTATTAATTCATCCCTTCCCTCCAGTTATGGGTTAAATAAAAGGGTAGGACTTGGAGACCCTGCCCTCAAAAACAAATCCCAATGAATCTTGATACTTGAAAAGAAAAAAGTATTACTAGACACAGAACTTATATAAAAACAACAATAAATTGTTGAAAGAAAAAGGTATTACCAGCAATAAATAAATACAAATTTAGTTGGCAATAAATAACCCCTCCAGGTTGATATGCCATAAAATAAACCAACCAACCAACTAACAACAAAAATCTGTTATGATTTATACTGCTAGTAAAGAGAAATTAGAAGTATTTTCATTGAATTTTGACTTCTTATTTATTCATATGATCAAACTCACAAACATTTATACTACTTGACAGATATCAAGAGTCAGGAAAGAGGTCAACTAATTATTCAGTTTTTCCAAAAGAATATCATAAGTTTCTTTCTTCAAATCTTCTATGTGCTGTTTCCATTCAGGACTCTACAATTTCCTATTCTAATAAATTTATTTTTCCTAATTCTGTCCTGCTGTCCATTTACACAATCTCACTAGGCAGGCTATGCATTGTTTTCCACTATCCATCTTGCCTTCAATACATTCTCTGCATATCAAAATTTTCAAGCTCTCTTTCCTCATTATGTACATCAGAAATTACAACTCTTTCTAGTATATGTTGTTTTCGTTTCCATTTTCTCGAAAACATATTGGTTACTTTCATGTTCTGACAATGGAATTCTAAACATCCTTCTGTAGAACAAGACTATCATTACTTCAAGTCTCTTTGTTTGTGAGGAGACTGACCAATACTAAGTTCTATATATAAAGATATGATATTATAACAGTTCAGTACTAATTGATAATGAATTTTTCTATTTCTTAATACTTTGCTTAGCTTTTGGAAGGCAATTTTCACTATTCTAATGACTGGGAAGTGTTCTGACATAGGATAGAAAGTGTGACACTGATGTATGAAGATGCATTAGCATGGCAAAGGATGCATTTCAAAAGCTAATCAGAATAGGAAAACATCATTGGAGATAAACAAAAGAATGCTGGATTGTTATGTAATATCTGTCCTTCTGTATGGCAGCAAATGTTGGATGATCTCTTCAAGGATAAAGGAGAGGCTTGAGGCAGCAGAAATGTGGTTCTACAGATGGATGATGAGGATAACATGGATTGAGGACATGGCTGATAGATTTTGGTTTATTCTAATATCTTATCCAAATATATCATGGTTGCTCGCATTTATTTGTGACACACTTTATCAAATGCTTTTGGATAATCTATAAACCCTAGATACATTGTCATATGAAATTTTGACATCATTAATCGTTTATGCCATGTTGTTGCAGATTGTGCATCAATATGAGATACTATTCTCGTATTAATTTTTTGAGCCTACTCTTCCATGTTGGCTCAAGACATGTTGGAAGAGAGTGACTGGAGATTTTCTCACAGTAGATTGTTACTACTTTCTCTGATAGACTGGTTGTCAACAACATCTATATAACCCAGTCTGTCCTGCTATTAAACTTTGCCAAGCTGGTCTTGAATTCAAGGTTTCCTTCTTCTAGATTAGTTACCACCAAAAGCTACAGAACTTAGTCTGTTATGCTGTTTTCCCATAACTGGCAGAAGAACAGATAGGTTCATACCTTTTCCAAGGGTATTAGCATGTAAGCGAATGTAATTAACTATCTGACTGTGCATTGAAGACTGCTGTCATATCTGGTCAGGCACCTCTGCCATTCATCTCAGGGTTCTCGACAGACTCCAAAGAAAAATCTGTAACATGATCTACCCCAACCTGGCAGCTTGACTCCAGCCACTTTCTCACCAGCAGGATGTGGTTTCCCTCTGTCTTTTCTACAAATATTTTCATGGCCTCTTCTCTGATGAGCTTAGCTCACTGATGCCCCCTCCACAAGAATTTACTCAAGCAACCAGACTGGCAACAAGGTCCCACCCTTTTACAGTTAAATCAACTAAATGCAGCCATCACTTCTACTCCATCAGCTTTTTTACTCACACTTCCTGCCTGTGGAACTCCCTTCTGTATACTTGCTTCTCAGATGGCTACAATCTCCAAGAATTTAAATTTTTAATTCCCATCTCTTGTCCACTTGACTCCAGTTTTTCTCTCATCTTTTCCCCATCACCTCATGTATCTTGTTCTTTTCCTTTTTTGCTCTACCATTGCAACTGTGTTCACACTTGTCTTCCCATCCTTCCCTTGCCCTTTCTTCGACACCTCCTGTAACTGGTTTGGCTTTTTGTTTACTCTTTTTCTGTTTAAAATTTCACTCTTCTCTTATGTAACTTCCTGTGCACCAGTGGTGATGCCATCTTGCTTGGGGTGAAACGATTAAAAAAAAAACTAGAATTGAACTCAGCTCTTCGATTTCTCATTCTGAGCCACTATCCATTACTCTACCACTTTTTGACATGCTAAAGATATTTTGGACATTTTAAGGTAGAATATGGGATGTGAAGTCAGATCTCATTGGAATGCTGCTATTTCACTGCCAATTGATTTCTTTTACTTAACTGTGCAAAATATTAAATTTTTTTTTTATCGTATCACCCCGAGCAAGGTGGTAATGCCACTGATGTGCAGGGGGCTACGTAATAGTGAAAAGATTGGAAAAGAGAAAGCCGGAAACCACATCCTAAACAGGGAACAAGGGATGAGCCTCTTAACCCGTTCAATAGCCGTGGGTGGAGTGTGAACCGGGCGATAGATAGATGTGCTGAGCATTGTGATGAAAAGCAACAAAATAAGAAAAATTATTTTTAAAAAAGGCATTATAATAACAATGTGCCATTTAAACAATTCTGACAGCTAAAAACTATAAAACATAAGTAACAAGTATTTATTGGGTGGGTGGGGGGGATAATTGATTTTTTTCATTATTTGGAAAGAAGAAGAAATAATAATAACCTCTATAAGACGATTATATCAGAACTGGTGCCAAGGATCCTCTGACAGTGGTTAGCTGAATTCTAGCAAAAGGGAAATATATTTCTATAATCAATTCTAGTGTATTGGTATTTTTTATAACCAAGTAAACAAAATTTATGGAATAAGTTGCTTTATTATAAAATATCTGATCAAAGACATATTAGAAGATTAATATATGAAGGGAAAAGTGAATTTATATCTGTAAAAATAACTGGTAGTCTGTGCATTATGCTATAAATTGTATTATATGCTGTTATTTGTTTGATAGCCGAAGTGTAATGATCGGAAATTTACAGACATTGTTTCTTTATTGTTCCCCTTGGTAGACTCGTTAAAATGGAAGAATTACATTGCCATTTGTTTTTTATCCTGAGAAAAAACATCAAAATTATTCTTGAATTTTATTTCCATTTTTGAAGTATTTTTTAATTTAAAAAATTCAGATGAGAAATATAAGTGACTTATGAAGAAAATTTTAAACTATAATTTTTTTAGAAATTTTAATATTTTCCAACATTGAAGGATATTTGGTAAATTTTTCTTGTAAGTCCCGACACTTTTCCCCTTCAAATTTATCCAAAATAGCATTATCTCTGTGCAAATGTATATGCTGAACTCAAATCAACTGTTAATTATTGAAGAAACTTAGCTTTTTTTTATCTAAATGTCCATTAAAAAAAAAACTATATCTTGCACTTTTTCTCTCCTGTAACTCTCACAAAGTCATGTAATTAACTGCAGAATGATGTACTGTGTAATGCAATGAATTTTGGCAGATTTTTGGTTGATTTTTCTTCATTTACTGATACTTCTGGCGATGTACTTTCGGTAATGAAAGTAATGCGCTATCGTATTTCTACACTTATTACTTTCATAACAGGAAGTACATTGCCGGAAGTTTCAGTAAAGGAAGAAAATCGACCAAAATTTGACAGAAAATTCTGCCTACGTAGAACGTCATTCTGCAGTTAATTACATGACTTCGTGAGAGTTATGGGAGAGAAAAAGTGCGAGATATAGTTCGTTTTTTTATGGATTTTCAAAGCAAAAAAGTTAAGTTTCTTCAATAACTAATTGTTGATTTGAGTTCGGCATATACATCTGCACAGAAATTATGCTATTTTGGATAAATTTGAAGGGGGAAAAGCCGTCAGCACCTAAAACAAACATTTACCGGATTTTTTTCCTTATAAGCAAATGGAAAAACATAAGGTGTAATTTATACTTATTTTACAGCCTCGTATCAATCTGTAAACTCAACTAACAAAATTTTGTGATGTTAGTGTTCAGAAAAACTTAAAGAACTCAAAAAAGATATTTTTATTTTAGTTGAGAAATTTATTAATAATAAAAAAATGATTTATAGTGACAACTAAAGGGAAGTTATATTTTGTCATTTGTATTTTGATCGAGAATTTCCTCAGTTCTCAAATGCCTAAACATTTCGATCATATCAAGTTCAGGTAGAAAATAAGCACTATAATAAACATTGATAAGTGTATTTCTTCTCATTGTGCAGATTCTACTTTGATTTCAGTTTCTACATGAATTACAGACAGTTTTTTTTTTTTAAATCATGTCACCCCAAGTAAGGCATTCCACTGCCACTATAGTGCAGGGGGTTACACAGGGCGATAGACGAATTAGGATGTACATAGTGGGAGAGTTGGAGAAAATGGGAGGGTTAGTGTGTTAGGAGGTGTCTATTGATCTTACATTTAAACTCCTGGAGGTTATAGCCGTCGGAGAAGCAAGCATGCGGAAGGGAATTCCACAGGTGGGAAGTGCAAGAAAAGAAGCTGTTGGAATAGAAATTGCGGTTACATTTCATTGGTTTCACTGTAAAAGGGTAGGACCTAGTTGCCAATCTAGTATCTCGTGCAAACTCACACCTAGAGAGCACCAGTGATTTAAGTTCATCAGAGCAGAAGACATGAAAGTATTTATAGAAGAGACACAGGGAAGCCACATCACGCCGGTGAGAGAGTGACTGCAGGTGGTCAGTTAAGTCGGTATCAATCATGTTACAGATTCTTCACTGTATTTTGCCAAGAAGCCCGAGGAGAATAGTAGGGGCACCCGACCAGATGTGGCAACAGTTTTCAAAACACAGGTGGATGGTAGATTTGTATAAGTGCAGGATAGATTCAGGCGGAAAGAACTTCCAGGCTCTGCACAGAGAGCCAACTTTCATAGCAGCTGATTTAGCAATGTATTCGACGTAGTCCACAAACAAAATAAAAAAATCCTGTGATATGTGTTTTGTCATTTGAATGGGCTAGCTCTGGCTAATAAGGATATTATTGATGAAATGATTTATATATAAGGGCAGAGAACAAAATAAATGTGAGTTAGAATTTTATTCTCACGATACAGGGATATGTAACCTTAAATACTGGAGCTACAATGATGCTTAAGATTAAATTTAAAGTTTTTGGCACATAACATATCTCAATCAGCTTTCTACAACTTTTAGTCCTGGAAATGATGGCAAACGGCATCCAACAGCAAGGCCTCTGATTGGGAGGTTGTAAGGAGCATGGAACCACCTCTTAATTGCTCTTGTTCCCAGGTCCACCCTGATCCGGAGTGGTAGCACCTGTTAGGGTCTCAGCTATGAGCAAATAGTTAACCTCCAAACTGGGGTTAAAACACTATGAAAGTATAAAAATACACTTTTATAAAAATATATACATTAAAAAAGGCTTTTATAGAAAAATATGCATCTTTGAAGGAAAAATATTACCAACAATACATTTTTGAAGAAAAAAATTATTCTAAGCAAAACATTTTTAAATCTAAAACTAGAAGACATTTTCAGTTTTCTAAAATAAAAAAAAACTTTTTCATCAAAATCAACCTTTTCACTATAACTGAACATTAAAAAAAATGCATTAAAACCCCACCTTTTTGGCATTAAATAACCCACAGATGTTGATATGTCATTAAACAAATCTCAAACACAAACTCTACAACTTTTAGGGTATTCAGATGTTGTTATGGATAGAGACTTGAAATGATAAATTGAAGAGCTGAGCTTTTTAAATTGCAGTTTGTTACATTTGTTTACCTTGCAAATATCCTTGAAGAAGGTACAAATCTACTCATCCTCTCCCAGCTATGAGTTTTAATAGTAAGCCTTGTATCTGGAAAAATAATTGTTATTCGGCACCTAAAAATTGTTATTGCAACATTCATTAACATAAAAATAATTCTTACAATCTAAAATATGTTTGGATTTTAAATGAATACAATCGGCTAATGACCTGTAAAAAAAAGTATAAAAATATATATACCATTTCTCAAGAAAGCATGAAGCCATTTAATACTAATAAAACAATGGCCTACCTAGAGCAATGCTCATTTATTCTTCTTGTAAGTACTCACATGCACGATGTGCATTGTGGTTTAGTGGATATTGGCTTGGAATGAGAAATTAGAGAACTGAGTTCAAATTTCAGTCGAATTTGTTGCATTCACTTACATGCAAATAACCTTGAAAACGCTATTTATCAGTCTTTTCTCCCTCCATATATGGGTTAAATCTCGGGACAGATTGGTTTCTATAGCCTTGGTTGGCAGCCAATCTACTGCAGAAAGTAATGAAATGCTACTGCGGGAAAACTTTCTGCTCAGTCATGTCTTTTTTGGGACATGACCACCCAAGTATGTATCTTGTATGGCACTTTACTGACTGACTAAAGTACTAACATCTGGTTGGTTACCAAGTTATATCAAGGTCACTAAACCGTTTCTTGTGACATCCAGATTTTTAGAAGCATTCTGGACAGATGTTATATTTTCTAGAAAATAAATTGAAGGAAAATAGCATTATGTATATATCTAAACTTATTTATAAATGGAACTTTGTCTGTGTGTGTGTGTGTGTGTGTGTGTCTGTGTGTGTATGTGTCCATTACCTATAGACTCCAAAATGGCTGAACCAATTTTCTTGAAAATTTACACAGTTGTACTATAAGCATCTGCAAGTGTTCTTAGCTAGGTTTTGTGTTGAGGTAACCCCGTTAAATATCGAAAATCGATAATTGAAAAATCAGGTGAAATTAACTGTGAAATTAACATTAAAGGATGAATTTGAAAGTGAAAGAAAATTATGTATAATCATAGGATGGAAAACATTTAACCAAATTGGAGATATTATGAATGCACCTTACCAATTTGTATAAGATATGAAATGTTTAATGGCTGTGTAATACCAACTGTGATATATGGTTGTAAAACATGGTAATTGATAAAATTGTTTGGAAACAAACTTAGAAGCATAAAACGTAAAGGAAAGAGCAAAAGATGCAAAAATTCTAAGAGTCCAACGTGAATAAAAGAACAGATAGAGTTAACAGATGTTACAAGATTAAACATCAATAAATTGACAAGACACACTGCAAAAGAAAAGATAACAGTTGGAATAAAATGTTGCTTGATTATGGTCAATTGGTTTAACAAACAGGTAGATTGAGAGAAAGTGGGTTTTGTTGTAACAATATCATTATTATTATTAAATGATTTAAAAATGGCTTTAGTCTGACAATGAAATCAGAATATCAATTAAGTAGGTATTTTATCAGATATAAAAGTGAATTATTTTGTCATCATTAGCTTGTGAATTTAATGATATCACTGTATATCTCTCTGATTGCATCTATATATTGACATGATAATTGTTGCCCAGTTGCTGTACAAGGACAATCATTATATTAGAATGAAGTGATTCTATCCCCTGCCAATCTTGTTTATAGTTATTCATAGTTTGTGCAACATTATGTGGATGCTTGGCATCAGACAGCTTTGATTCAATGATAAGAAGCTGTCAACATGATTGGAATGTATGTGCTATATACAGTTTGTGTAGTCTGATGATAAGGCATTAACATTAATGCTCAAATCACATCACAGTGACATACTGGTGTCATTATATTTACTAAGTTAATTTTTGCCTATCACAAAATCAAGTAACATGTGTGCGCACACACACACACACACACACACACACACACATATATATATATATATATATATATATATATATATATCAGCTGTATAGCCCGGCGTTGCTCGGGTGTAATGAAAGCTTTAAAACTAATCCATGGTCCTTGAGCTCAGACCCTTTGGACGTTGGCACAAAAGACTAAAAAGCAATAATTATTTCTAGTTAAAGTGAAACCGTAGACTGAAAGAAAAATGAATGGATATAAGTGAAATTTTGATTTCCTGGTATCGATATCAAATAAGTTTTTTTTGTCGTAAACTAAATTTTGAAGGCTAAATAAGTCCTTTGAGTAAATGGTATCATGGCTGAAACTAAGAACTACAATTATACCTACTTAGAGCCAAATCCAAAGCAAAAACTAAAATAAAAGGGCTGAAAAATATACAGACATGCAGGCAGATAAACAGACACACACACACAAACATCTTGCCTTTTATATATATATATATATATATATATATATATTATCGATTTTCTGCACTATTGTAAGAACTGCAACCTTGAAACTTCTGAATATCGTTTCTTATGCCTTTGTCTATGAGTGTATCAAATTTAATTAAAATCAGACCACTTCTTCTATAACTAGATTTTTTCAATTATTGATTTTCGATATTTATCAGGGGTACCTCGACACAAAACCGAGCTAAGAACACTCACAGATGCTTATAGTACAACTGTGTAAATTGTCAAGGAAATTGGTTCAGCCATTTCAGAGTCTATAGGTAATGGACACACACACACGCACACACACATACACAGACACACACACATACACACACACAGACAAAGTTTCATTTATAAATAAGTTTAGATTTCTGTATATATATATATAGTGCTGATTGCCACATCTTACTCAATGGAAACCGCTACCTCACCCTTCACATCACTTGTCATGGCTTTTATCTCATTTTGGCATTCATGGCCCATAAGTTGAGTCTTGTGTCCCGCATTGAATTTTATAGATATCATACATATATGCATTCACTTATGCACAAATAACCTTGGGAAAGGTATTAACTTGTCTCTCCAGTTATGGGTTAAATAACAGGACAGATTGGGTTCTATAGCCTTGGTTGGCAACCAGTATACCACAGAAAGTAATGGCAACCTACAGTGAGATAATCTTCTGCCCAGTCAGTCATCTCTCTTTTGAGACATGATTGCTCAAGTGTGTATCACATATGGCACTTAACTGACTGACTGACATATATGACAGGTAAAAATCTATATCCTTGACTGAGTCGATTGGATTTGCGTGGCCTACACATCCTGTATGCCACTATGTTTCTTCTCAGTCTAGATGATGATCTGTAAACCTTGTTGCAATCAACACAAGTATTTTTGGCAGGACAATGAAACAGGTGGGCATATTTGACTGGCTTCTGGTTATTATGATGACTTTTTAGATAGTCTACTTATCCTACCCTTGACCACAGCGTTGCACTAACATGCACCACATTTCCTAGACTGCACATTAGCTGGCAAATCAAAGTGAGTGCTGTGTTAGAGGTTATTCCTGATCAGAGAATGCCTGAGACATTCATCTTCAAAAGCATTGTATTCCTCCCTTATAATGTTCCTTCACTTTCTATGATTTAAAATCAGTTGTTTCCAATGATTCACATCCATGTGAAATGCATTCAGGTTATCCTTAAACCTCTTTCTAGGTTCATTTCCCTATAGAAAAGTTGTTTGGAAATCTTGCTATCCTGCATTCTTATAATGTGTCCTGCTTATCGCATCTGATTGAAGACTATTTGCTGCTTGTGTCTAACGGTCATGTCACGTGTCTAACGGTCATGTCACGTTGAATACACCGGTTCCCGCTCGATCACCGAAGTTAAGCAACGTTGAGCCTGGTCAGTACTTACGTGGGTGACCACTTGGGAATACCAGGTGCTGTTAGCGTTCACGGATGTGCGTTGTGGTGCGGTGGATGTCGGCTTGGAGGGGGAAATCGGTGAGCCGAGTTCCAATTTCAGTCGAGCACACTGCACTCACTTGCGCACTAGTACCCTTGGGAAAGGTATTAATCCGTCCGTTCCCTCCAGTTATGGGTTAAATAACGGGGTAGGACTTGGGACCCTGCCCTTAAACAAATCCCAATGAGACTTGCTCCGTCAGGGAGGAAGCCCGCTCAACCCGACTAGGGTGAATGCGGCATACATACATACATTTGCTGCTTGTGAAAAGGGGTCCCAAGAAGTACACATTTTTCCAATACTTCAAAAAAAGATGGAGTATCGAAAGAAATCAAATGAAATTTGTTACCCCAATAGCAAGAAAAACAAAAAACTTGTAAATGAACAAGGAATATTAAATCTACCAACTACATGAAAATGTAGATTCCTACAAGTGACAATTCTTGAAATTGTGCAAACTATCACAATCTACAGAAGTATTTATTGAAATTTATTGTGCAGGCCTTCAAGCATTGAGAAAGCATGATTTCATTGCTAAAGAACAATAAAAATTTTCTTCTAATAAGAAAAGTTCTTTGAGAAATGATAAAACTCTTGTAACGGGCTACAGTAAAAAATTTTGACATATCTTGCTATAAGGCAGATAAATATGTTGTCAAATTTTTTTTTAAAATTGAAGGTACACATTTTTAGAAATTAAAGGTCAAAGTTAAATTATCATATTTGACCTTTAAACAAAAAATAAATAGATCACCTTTTAGATTTATCCAAATATTTGAAAATGGTATATAATTTAGTGAAGAAACAAATGAGATATTGATATCTAAACTTTGGGACTATTTTCCAAAATTCACCTTATTGGCAAAGGTCAAAGGGTCATATCTTAGAAACTCTCTGACCTAGAGATGTAAAATAGGTACTATTCAATTCATATTATAAAACTCTACAAGCGTACAAAACTTGAAAAAACCTCTGCCATACTGATGGTCAACCTTTTGTTGATTGACACAGAATGAATCAAATGCAACACTTGCCTTCTGAATGTGTGAAAACATCTCAGTATCAAGGGCACCATTTTTTTTATACAGTACTTCCAATGCATGGAATCATGTCAATAATCTCTATCATGGCATGTTTTAAAAGTATTGCTAGCTCCAGGTGGAGTGGCAAACATTACTTTTGTCTTCCTCAAGCTAATCCTCAATCCAAAATCAAATGGTAGAGAAGTGATCCATTATTAGTTGCAAAAATTTTCCTCTGGGTGTGCTACAAAATCTGCATCATCAGCACATGGTAAATCTCAAATCAGGCACTCAAAAGTTCTTAAATCTGTTTTCAAATCTTCTGAAATGAATCACTCTTCCTGGTTTTCTAAATCACAAGGAGACTCCTGCATCATAGTTCTTGATTGCATGTGATGAGATCACAAAACCAAGTATCATACATACATATATATATATATATATATATATATATATATATATATTTTCTAAACATATTCTATTAAATATAAGAGACAATGAATGTCTATTATGTTTAGAACGGCTCATGATTAAACATAATAGACATTCATTGTCTCTTATATTTAATAGAATATGTTTAGAAAATTACTTGCTGCCTCGATATACTAAATATATATATATATACACACACATACATACATACATACATACATACATACATATATGTGGGAGAAAACATAAATTTTATACGTGTTGAAGACTGTGCATCCAAGGTCTCCTCTTGGGTTAAAGCTGGTATCAATGCTTTCATCCTAACCAGAAAGTTACGACTCAAACCCCATTCATCTCCCTGGTTCTCCCCTGTTTGCTTGGCCATTATTACTCACAGGAATCCCTTCTTCCAGCTTTATCGGAGCCACATGTCTGACCATAATAGGCATCTATTTGCCTCTGCTCATAATGAGTGCAAGAGGATCCTAAATGATGCTAAGCTGTTGTTTGCTGACAGAATGAGGCAGCATATAGCATTCCTCAAGTTCAGCTCCAAAAACTACTGGCGGTTCTGTAAAAATGGGTTAAACAACAGCAAGCCCTCAATCCCCACTTTAATCAATAAATTCAAGGTCCTCACATCTTCAGTGGACAAGGCCGAGTGCTTTGCTTGTAGATTCTCCATTAGATTTCTTTGGGGTATCCACACCCAACTTCTCATGTAGAATAGATACTATCATACAAATGCAGGTGTCTCTCAAGGCTCTATTCTAGGTCCTATACTTTTTATGATCTTCATCAATAATCTCCCTGATCTAATCAGATCCCAGATAGGCATCTACGCTGACAACACCACCATTTACTTATGCCTCAATAAGAAACCTGCTGAGGCTGACAAAGCAAACCTCACTGCTGATCTTGAAAAGGATTACTTTTTATTACTTTTTAATGTATGCATGAATGGGTCTCAGCTTAATTGCCTTATATTGAATAGGCATAATTTGATATTTTGTTGTGGGAGTGATCTTATTTGCAGTTAGTTGATCTTTTTTATTGTGCAGATGTTTGATTTCTTTTTATTGCTTTTTAATGTATGCATGAATTGGTGTCAACTTATTTAACAAGCAACAAAAGAAATCAAACACCTGCACAAAAAAAAACATCTAATTTGCTATTGATCTGCCCTATGAGTATAAAATTTTTTACAACGTATTTTCTCATCATGTGACCTAGAAATTTCAACTATCTTTTCCTGATGTTAAATATAAGTGTCTTTTTAGTTTCCATTTTTCTGAAACTTAGTCATGACTTACATGTTTGGTCATTTACCATCTTTCTGTAGTATCACATTTCTATTGCTTCAAGTCTCTCCTTTATCCTTCTTCAGCATTCACTGCCAGATAAAAAGGACTGGTATTACATAACCATTCAGTACTATTTTCTTTGTTTCTAAAGAAATTTTTTTTTTCCTTACTTTACTTAGGCTATGGAAAGTACCTTTAGTTATCCCAACACACCATTGTATATATCTTTGTATATATCAAACAAATAATTTCAAATTGTCTGTTGTTTATAACCATTTCGTTTATCTTCGTTAATTTCTGTAATATATCTCTGTGTTACACTTTTGATCTGCTGTTGAAACACTTTCCAGATATTTAAAATGTTGTATGTTTGGTTTTCATATCTCCAATTTGTAATTTTGTATGTTGGGCAGTTGCTTTTACTGACAACTATGAATTTTGTCTTCTTGTAATTGAACCAACTATATTTGTATTTTAGCTGTTAATTGATAGTCTTGCGAATAAAATTTGATTATTATCTACTCTTTTTTTATGGTCATTAGCACAACTTTGGCAATTACCAACAGAAAAAATTTGTCAGTAAATAATGTAACTATAATTCTATATTTATTTCAACATCAATTTTATAAGATATTGTCACTATAAATGAGCATACACTTCTTTTTTGGTACTTATATCTGACAAAATAATAGAACTTACATACAATTTACTAAGTACATTGATAGTTATTTTAAAGATTATAAGTTTTATAATCATTGTGTAAATATTCTGTTATATTTTTTTTCATTTTATCTATATTCAAAAAAAGAAAAATAATTTCTATTCCATATTATTATTTCTGATGAAAAATTAATGATCATTTTGGCTATCAGAGCAACACTTATTGTAATGATATTTTAAATTTATTTTTGTGTATATATTATTGTATTTGTATAAATTGGCATTAT
Organism: Ascarosepion bandense; assembly: GCA_037127315.1. Taxonomy (NCBI): domain Eukaryota; kingdom Metazoa; phylum Mollusca; class Cephalopoda; order Sepiida; family Sepiidae; genus Ascarosepion; species Ascarosepion bandense. Next base: position 1,749,232 of record JBBBDQ010000739.1, read on the forward strand.
ATATAAATATTAAGAAATTTCAATAACTACTTTCACCATTAAAAAATGTGATGTTTTTGATTTGCGTCTATACTTGCATATCTCTATTTCTTCTGAGCGTCTGTAATAGCTGTTTGTTCTTTGTTAGTAATTTCTTTTGGAATAGGAATTGTTGCTAATATGAAGGAAAATAACAGTTATTTAAAAAGAAACACTAATAAATTTACTTATTACCATTATATAAACATGTGACTGAGTGATATCAGAAAAATATTCATGTCAGTTTACACAGCAGGTCTCCATGATGAACTGGTAAGAATTCAAAAGGTTTGTCATTTGCTCACATTTTTGTTACTGTTTATTGCCTAATCGGTGTGGATGAGTGGTTATAGACATCTTTATTTGCATCTAGCTGATATGTGTAGCTATAAGTTCTCAGCAAAACTGATTTTTATTAATTTGAATAATCTTTATCAAAGTGTCCAAAAGGGGGTTTTAACCTTAATATTGCTATTATTTCAACTACATTGATTTATTAGCAGTGTTTATTGTTTTAAAAAGTGATGATTGTAATTAAAATAAAATATAAACATATGATGAAAGTGAATTTGTACTTTTTTTATTCTTGTGAATTCACAATAAACATATTAAACACTATTTATTTCTTAGATTGTTTAATTACAAAAATAATTTTATATTTACAAAATTACAATTGTATTAAAACTAATGCAATAAATTATTTATCATTTATCAATTTATAAATATATATGAAAAGAATTTGTTATTCATAAACTTATAAGTTTTTTCTAAAATATTAAAATATGTGAACTAACTGTAAGGAAATTCTTATTATTTTTCATTTTATAAAGTTTGAATCAATTGGCAATTAACCAAAGTTTTGCCAACCATCCCCATGAACATTATAAAAAATAATGTAAATAAACAAACTATCAAATAAATAGTTCTTATTATTTTTGCTGTCAGTTCTCAAAAAGAAATTCATTTTCTTCTATGTGTCTTGTCCTTTCAGGACATAGGCGATCATGGCTTTCCACATCTCCCTTTGGAGTTGATATCCATTATACCACAATGCACATTTCATGAAGTTTAGATAATAAAACTTAAATATTCATATTTTTTAAAATTTAATCAGGATTCCAGGTATTTAACAGTTGAAATCTTTTAAGGGCTGATAATTTTAGAACTGATTGTGATCTTCAAATTGCATCCATCTTACATAGAAATTATGATAAACTTTCTCATAAAACAGTATCTACAGTGTGTATGAAAAAATATTACTGTAGAAGTTAAATAACTTACCTTTCAACATGGTGGTCTTCTTTTGTCTCCTTGTAGGAAAGTGAAGATTCAAGATTGTGAGACTCACCTTCCTGATGTGTCCAACTAGTGTCCAGTTGGCAGGCAAAAATAAACAGGGTTGTAACTGAATACATGTCCCTATGTGGCCCAAAGACAAATAGTGGATATTATGCTCAATATTTATGAAGATCAATGTACACACTGAAATTATCAGCCAATCAATGCTTACAGAATAGACTTGCCTGTAACAGAATGGAATCTCCCAGGTTATTATTTAAACCACCTACCAATTTGCCCTGGTGGTGTTTTTGTCAGTTGGACTCAACTTCTATTCTAGTTAATTACTGGCTGGTTGTTCTATAGATTCTTACAATTACTGCATCCTGTTAATTTAGGAATCAAAAGTAAATAGTATTTTTATTTGGTTATCGTTTCTACTAAATTGTATTTTGTCACAGAGTCAAGAAAAGTATTACCTTAACTTAGCAAACAACTCTTATATTTCTCTTAAAAATGACTGTTATATTCAATTATATTATTTCCACAGAAATCCTGTTACATCTTGTGACAGGCACAGGACTGGGAAAAGACATTTCATTAGATATCTACACACTCCATTTCTTCAGAATGGGTGTATTTTCCGAATGAAGCACAAGAGAAAAGATTGGCCCTGAAGCACAAGGAACCACCTGCCTTTCACAGATATCCGTCATTGCTTACTTTTCTTGCTCTTCTTTGTTTGGCTTTCAAGTTGTCAGCCTCATACATTTTTAGACTCGTATACACAATGCTAACAAATTACATAACTGAAGTTTGGAAGTGAAGCTGGCGAAATATTTTGCTATTGTTAGCAGCATTTAATCTTTTCTAACATTGTCAGTTATAGAGTGTATGTAGCATATAGAAAACAACAGAAACATGTACAAAAACTACCCAGAAATTATTCAGCCATTGAGCATTAATGAAAACATAGCTTACCTTGCACACTGGGGCCTTAGTTCACTTCAAATTACTAACTTTAGGACCTTGCAAGCTTATCTCTGTATTTTTGATAATTCTTGCGAATTTGAATCAACCCACAACTAAGAAAAAAGCGAGAAAGGTATTTAAATATTTGTCTATATTTGTGATGAGATATTGTAATTATTTACATTATTTACATTGTTTGAATTACGTCCTCATTTTTGTTACCATATTCCCAATTTTTCAGCCACTGTAAACACCAGGTTTTTTCATGGTCCATTGAATAAAAGTGCTGGTCTAATTCAAGGACTTCACTAAAAGAGCTGTGAATTCAATACCTAGCCACAACAGTGGTGAACAAATTCTTAAAGGGAGATAACTGAAATTGAAATACCTGGAAGAGGCATGACTCATGAAGCTAGAATAAACTGGTGGATTAAAAAAGTTCAATTTAAAATTCCAGTCACCTAAAAAAGAGCTGGAGTGTACAGCATCCGAAACATTGTCAGTATTGCAACAAAGATAAAGGCAACAATGTAAAAGTTTTTAAATATAATATATTTTTATTTTTAAGATTAAATTTTTCATAGCTTATATGAGTGTTAAAGCTCTTGTGTTAAAGTTCCTTGTTAAAAGGAAAAGAAATTTGATTTTCCCACATGAGTGTGTGAGAAAAAGATGCAAGGAAGAAAATGTTACATAGCTTGGAGAGGAAGAGTGTTGAATGTCATATAGATTGTTGAAGAAGAGTGTTGAATATTACATAGCTTGGTGAGGAAGAGTGTTGAATGTTACATGGCTTGGTGAGGAAGAGTGTTGAATATTACATAGCTTGGTGAGGAAGAGTGTTGAATGTTACATGGCTTGGTGAGGAAGAGTGTTGAATATTACATAGCTTGGTGAGGAAGAGTGTTGAATATTACATAGCTTGGAGAGGAAGAGTGTTGAATGTCATATAGATTGTTGAAGAAGAGTGTTGAATATTACATAGCTTGGTGAGGAAGAGTGTTGAATGTTACATAGCTTGGTGAGGAAGAGTGTTGAATATTACATAGCTTGGAGAGGAAGAGTGTTGAATATTACATAGCTTGGAGAGGAAGAGTGTTGAATGTCATATAGATTGTTGAAGAAGAGTGTTGAATATTACATAGCTTGGTGAGGAAGAGTGTTGAATATTACATAGCTTGGAGAGGAAGAGTGTTGAATGTCATATAGATTGTTGAAGAAGAGTGTTGAATATTACATAGCTTGGTGAGGAAGAGTGTTGAATGTTACATAGCTTGGTGAGGAAGAGTGTTGAATATTACATAGCTTGGTGAGGAAGAGTGTTGAATGTTACATAGCTTGGTGAGGAAGAGTATTGAATGTTACATAGCTTGGTGAGGAAGAGTGTTGAATGTTACATAGCTTGGTGAGGAAGAGTGTTGAATGTTATATAGCTTGGTGAGGAAGAGTGTTGAATGTTACATAGCTTTTGGTGAGGAAGAGTGTTGAATGTTACATAGCTGGTGAGGAAGAGTATTGAATGTTACATAGCTTGGTGAGGAAGAGTATTGAATGTTACAGTTTGGTGAGGAAGAGTATTGAATGTTACATAGTTTTTGGTGAGGTATATTGAATGTTACATAGCTTGGTGAGGGAAGAGTGTATTTAATGTTACATAGCTTGGTGAGGAAGAGTGTTGAATGTTACAGAAGCTTGGTGAGGAAGAGTATTGAATGTTACATAGCTTGGTGAGGAAGAGCATTGAATGTTACATAGTTTGCAGTGAGGAAGAGTATTGAATGTTATATAGCTTGGTGAGGAAGAGTGTTGAATGTTACATAACTTGGTGAGGAAGAGTATTTAAATGTTACATAGCTTGCAGTGAGGAAGAGTATTGAATGTTATATAGCTTGGTGAGGAAGAGTGTTGAATGTTACATAACTTGGTGAGGAAGAGTGTTGAATGTTACATAGCTTGGTGAGGAAGTGTGTTGAATGTTACATAGCTTGGTGAGCAAGAGTGTTGAACGTTACATAGCTTGGTGAGGAAGAGGTTGAATGTTACATAACTTGGTGAGGAAGAGTATTGAATGTTACATAGCTTGGTGAGGAAGAGTATTGAATGTTATATAGCTTGGTGAGGAAGAGTGTTGAATGTTACATGTAACTTGGTGAGGAAGAGTATTGAATGTTACATAGCTTGGTGAGGAAGAGTATTGAATGTTATATAGCTTGGTGAGGAAGAGTGTTGAATGTTACATAACTTGGTGGAGGAAGAGTGTTGAATGTTACATAGCTTGGTGAGCAAGAGTGTTGAATGTTACATAGCTTGGTGAGGAAGAGTGTTGAATGTTACATAGCTTGGCGAAGAAGAGTGTTGAATGTTATATAGCTTGGTGAGGAAGAGTGTTGAATGTTACATAGCTTGGTGAGGAAGAGGTTGAATACATAGCTTGGTGAGGAAGAGTGTTGAATGTTACATAACTTGGTGAGGAAGAGTATTGAATGTTACATAGCTTGGTGAGGAAGAGTATTGAATGTTATATAGCTTGGTGAGCAAGAGTGTTGAATGTTACATAGCTTGGTGAGGAAGAGTGTTGAATGTTACATAGCTTGGTGAGGAAGTGTTGAATGTTACATAGCTTGGTGAGCAAGAGTGTTGAATGTTACATAGCTTGGTGAGGAAGAGTGTTGAATGTTACATAGCTTGGTGAGGAAGTGTATGCTACATAGCTTGGTGAGCAAGAGTGCTGAATGTTACATAGCTTGGTGAGGAAGACAGGTGAATGAGTAAGGAAATCTCTTTCAAGCCATGCACATTATATGTTGTCATTCCTTTTCCTTACTTGTTTGTCTTGCCTGGTGACTTTGCTTACATACTCTTAAAAGGGATCACAAAATATATTTTTTATTGTCATTTTGAATGTGACCCATTGGTTGAAAAATGTTAAATATTTATTTTCAAAGCATTAATTAACTGGAAGAACGCACAGGTCATCTAACTTAAAAAACATTTTTTATCATTTGATGAGTGATTTCCTTGGCATTTATTTCCATCTCCACATATGTTTTAAATGTCTGCTAAGTCTACCTTTGGAATCATCATCATATTTTTGGTACATTCTCCTTCATCACATGTACAGTTTGAAATTTGATATTTGATCAATCTTTGGCAAATGGATTATGCCAGTACCTTTAAAATTTTATTCAAGCATTTGGTTTTGGGATGCAACATCAGTTTTATATTGAAAATGTCATATTGAAGTATGTGCTGTCTACTAAATTTTTGGTCTTTGTCTAATTCTATATTGAATGGTTTACAAAGTATCCAACAATTTGCTGTTGATAAAAAAAAGTGTATATGTAGGGTAGTTGTATCTTTATCCCCACCAAAAGTATCTCATAAACTTATCCCAGCATCCTCTTCAACTTTTCAAATGTTTGATTTGGAATTGATGTCAGCGGTTTTATTGTATTCTCTTTAATCTCATCCACAGTCTGAAATATATTCTCTTTCAACAGGGGTAACTGACAGGAGTCACAAGGACTGTTTGATGGGGTTGACCAACCTGTGTGATTTGTTGTTATACCCAAAACATTTACACAAGATTTTTCTGATTTACTTGTTCAGTTACTGTGAATACAGTAATACTGACTGTGTAACTCTATGGGAGAGTGTTTCTGCATATGTTGTAAGATTCTCTTTGTTTAGTAGTCATGTAACATCAAGATCTTCTAACCAGTTCTCCATATTCAAAATGAGTGGATACTTTCTACATTTACTTTATACTGTCAAATCCTTCTGACCCCCAATATATATTCCTTTAAAATTTTAAGGAATCTTTCATAATTAAAGGAAGTAAGGAGCCTTATCAATACCTTAATTTTCAGTACACTAATTCATTTGCCTTAATTTCTTTGGCAGCAAGATTTATTTGCAATGAGAAGAGAGATTGACAGAATAATTACTGTCATGCTGATGCTGACTAAACATCATCAGCACAAATTGAGGACAGTATGATAGACTAGCATTGCAACAATGAGATGAAATTAGTAGTATCTATGACAAATATGTGGAAATATATCACTTTATAATTATGGACAACAATTTTCAAAAAGTATGGCTGAGAAAATGACTGTAGACAGTAATATTCTCAACTCTAGATATAACCCCGGCTATGAATAGAAAAACTAATTTGTTTCTTTGAGTTTTTCAAGAGAGTCCTTATTTCGAAACAATATAATCCTTAGACAAAAAGCAGAGAATGTAGGAAGAATGGGTGTTAAATTTTTCTGTGTGAGTAGGAGATAAATGTCACTTTCTCAATGTGTGGATACAAATACACTTATCTCTGTCCATGGGAAATCATTCTTATATATATATATATATATATATATATATATAAGTAAAAGTTTGTCACTTAGCTGACTGATGTTACTTTCAGCATCCTGACTCCAGAGTTTTGTAGACAGACCCTCTCTCACTGTCTACTCATGAGGGTATATCAGCAATTGTACTTCTTGATTTTTTTTATATGCAATTTTCATTGCTGTAATATTTTGATAGAGTATGCGTGCATACAAGTGTATATATACATATATATATATATATATATATATATATATATATATATATATATATATATATGCGTGTGTGTGTGTGTGTGTGTACAATGTTGGGCAGATAAATCCAGAATTTTTATGTGGCAACAGTGCTGTGATGTCAGTGTAGTGAGCTTTCAAAAGTGCCACAAGAAAGTACTACATTATAGTAGCTACCTGGCCATTGATATATGAGATGCTCAGTAATCAATATTGTATTCAGAATGTGGCTGGGAGCAATTTTTTTCTTTTTCTTTTTTTTGCAGTAAGGTTCATTCTGTACAAGGTCTGGGCAACACTTGAGGTAGGGTGTTACATTAAGAGGCCATTTATGTGAAATAGAGATAAAGATAACTGTTAATGCTAGATTTCAACAGATTAAGATTTTGGTGATCAGGGAAACATCATCATGGGAAGAAGTTGTTCAACTTACTTCTGACAGAATATAGAGGAAATGTGAGCATTTCACTAAAAGGGGCATAAAATGGAAGGCCCATATCATGAAAGTTAGAACTGACAGAACCAAGAAATGTAATTTCTTTCCAAGAGGTAGCAATAGATCAGTGAGAGGCTTACCACATTCTGCCTGCCAGAGAGAGGTTGGAGGGTTAAGAATAACTTGTCACCCACAGGGACTTGAAGATGATTTTGGACTTTTTCAAGATTGAAAAGTGAGGAATGAGCAGCTCCCACCTAAATATGATGGCAGTAATCATTTTAGGCTTTTTTAAAGAAAGATAATAGAATATGGAATCTGATACTTAATGCAGTGGTACAAGGGCCAACAATTTTTTCTGCATTTTCTGCAATTGATTGTATGAACAAGTTTCACTTGAGATTATATGTGGGTTTAAGGCCTAGTAGTCTCTCAAGGCATTGAACCTCCAGAAGGAGATATCCATTTATTATGGTTGGTAATATTTCAGGATATTTAAAGAGCAATAGTTCATTAGAGCCACAAAAGACAGGAATCTATAAAGAGCCATAAATGTCTACACCTTAAAGTGGCACCGCTCATATGAGGAGAAAGATGTTGATATTCAGTGCTTTTTGATTTTGTCTCCATCCTTTTTTTATTTGTGTGCTTGTAAGCTGAATATTTATGTTGAGGATGTGCGTTGTGGTGCAGTGGATATCGGCTCGGAATGAGAAATCGGGGAGCCGAGTTCGAATTCCAGTTGAATTCACTGCATTCACTTACATGCAAATACCCTTGGAAAAGGTATTAATCCATTTCTTCCTTCCAGTTATGGGTTAAATAACAGGACAAATTGGGTTCTGTAGCCTTGGTCGGTAACCAGTCTACCGTAGAAAGCAATGGCAACCTACTGCAGGAAAATCTTCTGCCCAGTCAGTCATGTCTCTTTTGAGACATGATCGCCCAAGCGTGTTTCACGTATGGCACTTAACTAATTGACTGAATATTTGTGTGCTTGTAAGCTGAATGAAGGATGATAATTGAATTAGATGATGTATTATGGAAAAAAAATGATAATTGTTTTTTTCCAAAAATGAAATTTTTTCTTAAAGTATTTGATAAAATTTATGACATAAAATTTTTACAGGATAAGTATAGCTAAATAAAACATATCTGGACACAAGGGTTTGTTGGTAAGATTTGTCATGGCTTATGAACTCTTTTAGAGCAGCTTTCAAAGCCCTGAAGATTAAACACATTGACCAAATGAATCTCAACTCATAGTCAGCTTTCAGAGTAGTTAGTATTAAATAAACAATCTTAAAACTAAAATATTAACCTGTTCTTAAATAGTTTCTTATGGCATCTGACTCATTGAAAAATGTCTAAAGTATCAACTATATACAACGATCTTCTTCAGTCAATGATTAAAAATGGTTTCAAGAAAATTAATCATCTATGTCTTAAAGAAGATGATCCTTCATTAGATTTTATAGAATGGGGCTTCAGAAGCACAGAGGACTTCACCAAATATCAAAGACGGTAAACTGCATCCAGTAGCAAGGCCTCTGATTGGGAGGTTGTGAGGTGCATGGAATCACCTCTTAATTGCTCTTGTTTTCATGTCCACTTTGACCTGGAGTGGTAACACCTGTTAGGGTACCGTTTATGGGCAAATAGTTAACCCCCAAACTGGGGTCAAAACACAATGAAAGCATAAAAATACACTTTTATAGAAATATATACATGAAAATAAACTTTTACAGAAAAATATACACTTTTGAAGAAAAAATATTTCCAGCAATACATTTTTAAAGGAAAAAAAATATTACCATAACACATTTTTAAAGGAAAAAAATTATTGCCATAATACATTTATGAAGGAAAAAAAACTATTACCACTAATACATTTTTTGATACAAAACTAGAAGACACCTTCAGTTTTCTAAAATAAAAAATAAAAAATTTTTCATCAAAACCTGACTAAATCAACTTTTTCACTTTAACCAAACATTAAAAAAATATCTTAAAACACTGCCTTTTTGGCATTAAATAACCCACAGAGGTTGATATGCCATTAAACAAAAACTGAAACTTAAACTCAAATATCAAAGACAATATCACTTGAAAACTTTTAAAAGCACCAACAACTAAAATAGATAAAGCACATGTAATTTGAAAGGAAAATAAAGATATAATCTAGATTTTACTTTCTACACTATTTTAAACAAAAGGTTAGGAATGAAACTCCCACTAATATTAGAAAGAGTGATAACAATGAACTTGAGAAGCTTATTTTCTAGAATGACTATTTTAAGAGAAAGATTTTATGAATTTCAACTAACAGTAACTGGTCAATGTGTGCCAAATGCTTCCAATATGGAAATGGATAATCATGCCATTACCATTAATTTGTTCACATTTACTCAGTTCTTCTGCAAATGAAAGGAATTCACTTAAAAAAAAAACAATCTAACACCCAATTAGGCTTTTTCAATGATCATTAAGGAAGTAATTATGCACATTATTTAATTTAAAAATTAATCAGTGTCACAATAAGAATGGAAAATGTAAAGATCATGCAAAGTTAAACTTTTTTAATTTCTTTTTTGAATCACAAAGCCTTTTTAGAATTTTTTCCTTTTCATTTCAGCATGCTGAATAACACTAATGGTACTCAAATGAAATACTTGCTGTTTTTTTATAAGAAAATTACCTAAGAAAAAGTTGCTAGATTAAAACATTTACTAATTTTTACATAATTCCAGTTGAATTCCGTGCATTCACTTACGTGCAAATACCCTTGGGAAAGGTATTAATCCGTCTCTTCCTTCCAGTTATGGGTTAAATAATAGGACAGATTGGGTTCTATAGCCTTGGCTGGCAATCAATCTACTGCAGAAAGCAATGGCCACCTACTGCGGGATAATGTTCTGCCCAGTCAATCATTTCTTGAAAGAGACATGATCGGCCAAGTGTGTATCATGTATAGCACTTAACTGACTGACTGTTGGCAAAGGTATTATGAATAAAATTTCTTAATTCTATGCATTAGGTCCTATAGTAAGTGATGTCAGTGGGCACCTCATATCTGAGCTTAGGCACTAAAGGATGCTCAATAATTTTTAATTATTTTAGAATAATAAGATTTTTTTAGGAACAAAGAAAAGAATATTGAACTGTTATATGATAAAGTTCTTTTTACCAGCAAATGCTTGACAGGTTCCTCAAAAATGAAGAAAAGACTTGGAGCAACAGAAATGTCATTCTACAAAAAATGCTGAGAATACCATGGACCAAATATGTGAGCAATGATGAGTTTTTGAAGAAAATGGAAACAAAAAGAAAACTTACACTTAACATCAGAGAGAAGTACTTGAAATTTTGGGGACACGTAATATTTGTGTGCTTTTAAGCTGAATGAAGGGTGATAATTGAATTAGATAATGTATCATAGAAAAAAATACTAATTGTTTTTTAACAATATTTAATTTTTTCTTAAAGTCTTTGATAAAATTTATGACGTAAAACTTTTACAGGATAAGAATAGCTAAATAAAACATATCTGGACACAAGGGTTTGTTGGTAAGATTTGTCATGGCTTACGGACTCTTTTAGAGCAGCTTTCAAAGACCTGAAGATTAAACACATTGACCAAATGAATCTCAGCTCATGATCAACTTTTAGAGTAGTTAGCATTAAATCTTAAAACTAAAACATTTTACCTCTCTCCATCTACAAAGGACAAGAAGATGTGGTGGGCTATGATTCCCTATGTCCTGAAGGAACACAGTAAATAAAAGATGAATATATTGAAGACTCCCATTCATTTTATGTTTAATCAACATCTTACTGCCCACAAACTCTTCTCTGACAGGCAATATGGCTTCTGCTTTGCCAGGTCCACAGCCGACTTGCTAACAACCGTAACGGAGTACATGCTCCAAACTCTTGATGAGTCTGACAAGGCTCCGCGGTTGCTCTGGACATCTCCAAGGCTTTTGACAGGGTTTGGCACTCTGGTCTTCTATGCAAGCTACGAGATTACGGTATTACCGGTCGCCTGCTTGACCTAATCCAATCTTTTTTAAATAATGGGCATGCCTCTTCATCCTACAGCACGAATGCTGGTGTCCAACAGGGCTCTATCCTGGGCCAAACGCTCTTGCTTATTTTCATCAACAACCTCCCAGATGAGATCAATGGCCATGTAGGCATCTATGCAGATGACACCACAATATACTCCCACACCAGTAAGAAACCTGTCGTGGCGGACAGACATAATCTCACTGCTGACCTTGAACAGGATCTACACTCTGTGGTGAATTGGGGCAAGAAGTGGCTTGTCAACTTCAATGCGTCTAAGACCAAACTGTTGTCTGTCAACCATCACAGGCAACCTCTCCTGCCTCCCATAAGCATGGACCAAGCGACTCTCCCTGAGAGCAATACACTGCGCCTCCTCGGTCTTACCCTCTCTTCAGATCTCAAATGGAATCACTATATCGAATCTATAGCTAAATCCACTGCTAAGAAGGTTGGGTCATTGTGTCGATCCAAGATGTTTTTTCCACCTGAATCCATCCTGCATATATACAAGTCAACCATCCATCCGTGCATGGAGTACTGCTGCCATTTATGGTCAGGCACCCCTGCTGTTCACCTCAGTATTCTCAACAGGCTCCAAAGGAGAGTCTGTAATGTGATAGGTAGTGACTTGGCGGCTCGACTGCAGCCACTTCTCCACCGACGAGATGTGGCCTCCCTTTGTCTGTTTTATAGATACTTTCATGGCTTCTGCTTGGACGAACTTAAGTCATTGGTGCCTCCACAACAGGTGTTTACTCGTGCAACCAGATTGGCAACTGGGTCCCACCCATTCACAGTTAGGTTAGCCAAATGCAGACGACAATTCTAGTCCTGCAGCTTCTTCTCTCGCACTTCCCGCCTGTGGAATTCTCTCCCATATTCTTGCTTTCCTGATGCCTACAACCTCCAAGAATTTAAATGCAATATCAATACTCATCTATTAACCACTAGATTCTAGCTCTCTCCCCATCCCGTATATCCTTCCCTTTCCCTCCACCTATGTAACTGTCATCACACCTGCATTCTCATCTTTCTATTGCTCTTTTCTAACTGGTATGTACTCCTTACTCTCTTCTAATTAATCTTTTTACAGTTATGTAGCCCTCCGCACATCAGTGGCATTTCCGCCTTGCTTGGGGTGAAATGATTAAAAAAAAAATTCTTCCAACTGATATCTTAAAACGCACTAAATCTCTGGTGTATATGGTGATAATATTGGTGTTTTTTTTTTTTGTACAGTTGTTTGTGGTCAAATGCGAACATTTGTGGTGAATATTTCTAACTTTTGGATAAAATGTGTTCCTGTATATTCAGTCACACCTTACACGTTATTGTTGCATGAATTATTTTCCCCTTCACTAACGATAAACAAATAACATGCCTGAGCCCTGTTGATCAGAGTTGAAAATGATGCCTGTTGTTGTCAAAAGGAATTAAGTTCATCTGTCAACCCTGAACCAGTTTTCTTTCTGTTTCATTTGTTTTCAATAATAAAGTGTTTATTTTTAACAGCAATTGTCACTTTTGATGCTCCGGGTCTTTTTCTATCAACATTTGAATCAACTTCTAACTGCCTTTGTAATGAATATTGCACCCCATATTTAGACATTTTCAACCTCTAGAGATTATAATTCTGAATAAATAATTATAAACTTCCTAACAATTATATATATGCAAAAATACAGTAAGATGTGAAAACATCAAAATGTATATTGTTTATTATCTAGTTATTACATGGTGTTGAATACAGGAGAGAGAGTAATGTTGAGTAAAGTTGTGAATTTGGGGTCAAATGAAGATCAAATATGAATTGGAATCTGATAGAATGATAAGTTAATGAATAAATACAGTGTATAGAGTCTTTCTCATATATATGTTTATACATGTATGTAATCCGTCTCTAGATAAAATAAATAAAGTAAAAAATATAGAAGTGTCTGGGGTTTTCTCACATCAAATTCTTGTTGAGTCCTAAAAGATTAGTATTGTCATTATGGCCTAAAAAAGGAAAAGGAGCCAAAATTTTCATCGACAGACATGTTGATTACCTGTCTGTGTTGACTGCCTATCCAGTTGTAAGTATGTCATGTGCTTATGTGTGTAGAGGAGAAAAGTGAGTTTGATTCTCATTGATTGATATTAATTAATGATACTTATAATTGATATAATTATTTTTGGCACTATAATTTGTTTTTATTTATTCATTTTTATGGTCACATGCGAGTGACAGTATAACTCATTTTTTATTTAAGTATTTATTTATAGACACAACAAACTTGTTGCCAATTTGACTTTGAGTGTAACCTTCTGTCGTATCATGAAATGAAGAGATACACAATGAAATGTAGATAAATTAATTATTAGCAGAGTGGTACAACCAAGATGTATATGCAATATTTACAGTCTTTTGCAGTAGTAGGTGTTATTTCCCGAAGTTTGTGATAATGACAACTCCCTCTAAGCGCACATTGTCTTTTATACATCCAGGTGACTGGATGTCACATGGTACTGGCCACGACACAACACCTTCTTTAAATAAAATTTCAATTTTTGCCCACATCTCAACGCTTTGCTGCTTTGATTTTGCCATTTTGTGTAATTTACTTGAAAATTTAAAAAAAACATTACTTTATTTACAACCTTAGTCAGTGTTGAGTTAACATTTAAAACTTGTATTAACATTTAACTTAGATGAAAATATTAGTAATCACAAAATGTCTACTGAGGGGTTAATAGTGAAAATAGGTTTCTTATGCAAAATATTCATCACTTAGCAAAATGTATTGTGGACAGACAAATCCAAATTTGAACTTTTCGGTAGTAAGAAGAGTCTGGAGAAAGACTGAAAAAGAAAAGTAAATGCAATGTCAGTCAGTTAAGTGCCATATGTGATACATGCTTTGAGCAACCATGTCTCGAAAGAGACATGACTGACTAGGCAGAAGATTATCCTGCACACAGTAGGTTGCCATTGCTTTCTATGGTAGGCTGGTTGCCACCAAAGTTTATAGAACTCAATCTGTCCTATTATTTAACCCATAACTGGAGAGAAGAGACAGATTAATAGCTTTCCCAAGGGTATTCATGTGTAAGTGAATGCAAGCAATTCAATTGGAATTCAAACCCGGCACCCTGATTTGTCATTCTGAGTCGATATCCACTGCACCACAACGCACATAAGTTGCCGAAATGTTATCTTTTACTTTAAAACAATGCAAAATTATGTTATTTTAATGGCATTTTTTAAAGAAATGCAGAGTGCCCTCCACCACCACCAACAACGTTTTGGTTGTAGTGTGTGTATGTGTAATTCTAAAGAATTAATAGATTTTACTTTATAATCCAACATATTTTGATTTCATATGTTATTTTTTAGTGAATACCCATATTTTAGTAGACACCTCATTTATTCAAAGTGTTTATTTCATCTGCCAATTTTTTTTGGGGGGGGGGGCAATTTTTTCATGATTCCTTTAACCTGAATCGAATCTTCAGCCGTTTTGGTAATCTCAAAGTCTACCAAGTGATTAATGAGGAAAACAAAATGTGTTACTCATATGAAATATTTGTAATTTAACAAAATGTATTGTGAACAGACAAATCCAAATTTGAACTTTTTCTTAGTAAGAAAAGCCTGGAGAAAAACTGAAAAATAAATGGAAATATGATGCAAGTTGCTGAAAATTGATCTTTTACTTTAGAAAAATATCTCATTTTGAGGGTGTTTTTTCTTAAAGAAATGGAGAGTTTTCCCAAATGTTTGGCCTGTAGCATATACTGCCATTTAATTTTTACAACAGTTGTCGTAAAATTCACAAAAATCCCAATGGTATTATTTTTTTTAAGCACACATTCTTGTATATTTATTCGCACCTTATATATTATTGTTGCATGAAACTTTTACTTTTTCAGTAATGGTAAAAATATAACATGCCAATCAGGAATATGTGATTTTAGATATTTAATTCTTTGTTGTATCTCTTTAGGTGATCATGACTCTTCACAACCTCTTTTACAGCTCTTTACTACCTCATCCCTGTTTTTTCATCTATTTACACAAGCTTATTAGAAAAATTACTTACTGTTTCCCTCGACTCCTCTTGCCTTTGATTATGGCAACATCACAATAAAACACCAGTTGCTGTACAATCACTAAAGTTAAGCAACAACAAGCCTGGTCAGAAACTAGATGAGTGACTGCTAGGGAATACTATGTGCTGAAAGCTTGAATGTGCAGGTGGGGATTTAATAGATAATGACTTGAAATTTTTAATTGGCAAACTGAGTCCCAGTTCCTGTTGTATTCATTACATTCATTTACAAACAAATTTATCTTCCCCATAGGTATGGGTTAATTAGTAAGACTTGTAACACTAAAACATTATTATCTAACAAAAAGATTTTTAAAATCTAAAAAAAATTCTGGATTTAAATAAGCTAAAAAGTGTTGATAAGCTGTACAAAATGAATCCTCTTAGCTTTTATTAGTCCTCTTATCTTAGCTTTTGAGTCCTCTCAGTGTCAAATTCTTCAAGCCATCTTCCTTATTTGCTGTTTTTTTTTATTTGCAGTTTTTTAAAGTCAGTAGTAATTTAATTTATATTTTGAAACTTAGTTTTGATATCAAGAACAGAGACTAATTTTGATTAGTATTCAGTTCTACTTAGAATAACAAAAATGTTTATTTTATCACCTTCCCAAATTGTTTATCTTAAATATAAAACAGACTCTTTCTAAAACGTGGTTTTCTTTAGATTTCTTAATTTAATTTTGTTATCAAGAATAGTTGAATTTTGAATAATAATCAATATTACATTACCACTCAAGTATCTGACTTCCCTTGTTCCACTTTATGCTTACAAGAGTCAGATCAAATAAAAAATGCAGTATTGCTGCCGTATGTCAGTTATCAATTGCATTGTACCACTCCAGTAAGTATCTGACTACATTTCGCCCAGTTCACACTCCACCCACGTCTATTGAACAGGTGTAGAAGCTCATCCTTTGTCCCCTGTTTAGGATGTGGTTTCCGGTTTTCTCTTTCCAATCTTTTACTCTTTTCCATTCTTTTACTCTTTTTTCCTTCTCTCAATTGGAGTAGATAGACTAAACTATTTCCCGGTTCACACTCCACCCACGTCTATTGAACAGGTATAGACGCTCATCCCTTGTTCCCTGTTTAGGATATGGTTTCTGGTTTTCTCTTTCCAATATTTTACTCTTTTCTATTCTTTTACTCTTTTTTTTCTCAATTGGAGTAGATAGACTAAACTATTTCCCGGTTCACACTCCACCCACGTCTATTGAACAGGTGTAGAGTCTCATCCCTTGTTCCCTGTTTAGGATGTGGTTTCTGGTTTTCTCTTTTCCAATCTTACTCTTACGTAGCCCCCTGCGCATCAGTGGCATTACTGCCTTGCTTGGGGTGATATGATTAAAAAAAAAAAAAAATTTTTTTTAGTGCTACCTCCAGTAACATTTACAATGAAAACTCGCTATATCACATGCTCTATGATAAATCATTTAGTTTAATTTAGTTATCAAAAATCATTGAATTTTTTAATAATAATCAATCTCATTGTGTCCCTCTCATTATCTTCCCCAGCTATACTTTATCTTTACAAGAGTCAGATCAAATAAAAGATGCAGTATTGCTGCCATATGCCAGTTAGTCGCATTGTACTACTCTAGTAAGTATCTAACTTCCCTCTGTAATCTTTCTTTACAAGAGCTAGATCAGATCGAAATTGGAGTATTGCCACATGATTTAGGCTGGAGCTGACCAGTTCTCACTTTCCAGCCTTGTGGGTGATGAATTATCCTCTACCCTACAAACCCTTTCTCACAATTCTAATATTGCAGGCCATTGTCTGCCATGTTGATACTTCCAAGGCATGTATTTTGGCATGCAGTATTTTTTTCAGTCAGTTAAGTGCCATATGTGGTACACGCTTGGTTGATGTCTCGAAAGAGACATGACTCACTGGGCAGAATATTATCCTGCAGTAGGTTGCCATTGCTTTCTGCGGTAGACTGGTTGCCAGCCAAGGCTATAAAACCCAATCTGTTCTAATATTTAACCCATAACTAGAGAGAATAGGGCATTAATACCTCTCCCAAGGATATTTGCACATAAGTGAATGCAACGAATTCAACTGGAATTGAAAATATGTGCGTTGTGGTGCTGGATATGTGTTGTGGTCCAGTGGATATCAACTCGGAATGACAAATTGGGGATCTGAGTTCAAATTCCAGTTGAATTCCTTGCATTCACTTATGCACAAATACCTTTAGGAAAGGTATTAATCTGTCTCTTCCCTCCAGTTATAGGTTAAATAATAGCACAGATTGTGTTCTATAGCTTTGGCTGGCTACTAATCTTCTGCAGAAAGCAATGGCAACTTATGCGGGATAATCTTCTACCCAGTCAGTCATGTCTCTTTTGAGACGTGATTGCCCAAAGTGTGTATCACATATGGCATTTAACTAACTGACTGATATTTTTTTAGTTCCACCTCCACTGAACTTTACAACTGGGCCTAGCCATGCCAGCTACTCTCGGGTGAATCATCTGCATTCTCTTTGTTTTTTATTAATAAGAAGTAAGTTCCATTTAGATGGCTTCTTCCCAAAACCTGCTACTGTGTGGAAAAGACTCCTGGCAGGATATTTTTTGAATCACTACAATCTTGACTTCTTAAAGTCTAGGGCTAACTGTTATCATTCCTACATCAGTCAGTTAAGTACTATACATGATACACATTTGGATGATCATGTCTCAAAGGAGATATGACTATGACTGACTGGAAAGAATATTTTCCCACAGTAGGTTGCCATTACTTTCTGTCGTAGACTGGTGGTCAACCAAGGCTATAGAACCCAATCTGTTATTCTACTTAACCTGTAGCTGGAAGAAGAAGCAGTGGATTCAGACCTTCCCTTAGGGTATTTGCACCTATGTGAATGTGCAATAAATTCAACTGGAATTCAAACTCAGCTCTCGGATTTCTAATTCCAAACTGATATCCACTGAACTACAATCTTTTACTTCTATGTGCCCTGTTCTTTCAGGATGTAGTCAATCATGGCTTTCCACGTGTCCCTATCTCTGGTGGCTCTTAGCATGCCTTCTTCTGTTACACCATGCAACCTTCATTCCATCATCCAATTGATTAGGTACTTCAAATATGTAATCCATTGCTTTCCCCTGTCTCTTTTTTCCTTTATCTGGCCTGTTAGTATCAGGTTCTCCATGCCCTCTTTCCTCATTGCATGTCTCAAGAACTTCAGTTGTTTCTTCCTGATGCTCAGTATTAATTTCTTTTTGATTTCCTTCCTTTCCAAAACCTCATCATTGATATCCATGATATTCACAGCATCCTTCTGTAGAACCAGATTTCAGTTGCTTCAAATTTTTTCTTCATCTTTGCTGATATTGTCCAATGTTCAAGGCCATATTGAAGAACCGACATCACATAGCATTCCAGTAGTTTCTTCTTTGTTTCTAGCAAAATTATCTTGTTTCTTAATACTTTACTCAACTTCTGGAATGCTTCCTTTGCCATGCCAATTTGCCTTCAGATCTCTGTGTCACACTTTCTGTCTTCTGCTATAACACTTCCAAGGTATCTAAATTTTTGTACCTGCTTGATTTTAGTATCCCCGACCTGTATTTGGCATATTGGGCTGCCTTTTTTGACTGATGACTATGTATACGGTTTTCTTGCAGTTAATTTGTAGTCCTTTCTTGTCACTCTCTTCAGCTACTTCTGTAGGAGGTCTTGTAGTTTCCTTTCTGAGTCTACTATCAGTATTTTATCATCTGCATACCTTAGGTTGTTTAAATTGTGGCCTCTAATGATGAATCCAGGCATAACTTCTAGGGTCCTCAAAATATTCTCGCTGTACAAGTTGAACAGATCCGATGAAAAGACACATCCTTGTCTTACACCCCTTTCCATGCACATCCTATATAGCTTATGAAATTTTCCTACATAGCCCTATGAAATCCACTCCTTGCCCCTTCTTATATCCATACAATATCACAGATTAACAACTACCTTGTGTGGCTCTTGGACATTGTGTTGGGTGAACATTACTCTATAATAATAAAATTATTGTAATTTATCACAGGCACAAAATTTTGATTCATTGCTCTACTATTTTCTGAAGAAAAGTTTAGAACCATAAACATAATATTTCAGATACTCATTTATTATAAATTAAATTTATAAGTCCCAACTTGAGTCTCAGAGAACCAAGTTTTGTGATATTTTGTATACACATCAGAAAGTACTGCCACTTTTCATTATACTTTCAGCATACTACATATGTTAATTAAACATACAATGAAATATTTAGATTAAAGCTCATATCAGATTACTGATCCACCTTCAGTTATGAGTGTAGAGTATTTTTAATTTTTTGGTAATTTAATATTATATTCAAAGATTTTCTTAATTTATTTAATAACTCGTTGTTTTTATATACTTTCACCTTCTGAAAAAAAGAACTTATATGCTTCAGTCAAATTGCTTGGAAATAGAACACAACAAATTGTTACATTGTTACATTAATGTTATATTTTTTTTATTAAGATATTTCAGAGTGTTTAGAGTTTTTGCTCCAGGTGAAATCACGTTGAACTTGAGCCAAGAAGAAAATGTAGAAAATTATTTTTTTGCAATTTGGAAAAAAAAAAGAAAAAGAAAAATCTGATTTCTTATATTAATCAAAAAGACAATGGACTAATAATTAGTTTCTTTTATGCTACTCATTTCATGAGAATCTGAATGGTTGACTGAAATACAACTTTTTCTGACAGCCTCTAAAACCAGAAAGGTTAGAATATGCAAAGATAATTCAGTAAGAGTAAAACCTGGGGGCTAAAATTTAAAAGGTTAAATCTCAAAAATTATTTTTTTTTTAATATACAAAAATGTCAAAAGAAGTACTAAGTGTACAGAAATCAAATTAAAAGGTTGGTATTTTTTGCATTCAATAGCCCACTGAACTGTGGTGGAATTTTAATCAAATGTTAAAAATATTTTTCCTTTAATTAAATCTAAAGAAGGTCAGTTTTCATTCATTGGTAAAATCTGTCATAACTGATAAGGGCAAATATCAAGACATGCTACTGCAATTGATAACAATGAAGAAAAAATTAAACTGTAGTCTCTCAAAATTCCTGGTTGTTAGAAAAAAGTCCCTGATTATTTTGTGCAAATATCTGATAAAACCTGCCATGTAAGTTGAACTTGTATTCTTGTTGAGTATATTGTAAAGACAGAATATTAAAGAATACTTTAATAAAGTAATATTAAAAATTATTGAAAATTATTTATTTATTGAGATAGGCAAACCATGTTGGTAGGAGTTATTTTGCTTACAATTAGGATAAATTCCTGGGCATTCTTTGTTAGTCCAAATGCTTGGAAGCACATAATAAGTGTATTTATAATGTTATTTTTTTCTTTTGTTCGTGTACTAACATCAAACATATGTGCTGAAAAACATGAGAACCAAATCAAGTCTGTCTACACAGTATACAGGAAGTTATTCAAAGAGAGTCTTCAGAAATCCTCAGCTAACAAATCACCAAGTTCCTGATCTACCAAGCTGTTGTTATCTTGTCTCTCTCCTATGTCTGTGAGACCTGGGTACTCTACTGAAGAGACATCTGCAAACTTGAAAGATTCCATCAGATGAAACTTTGTCCAGTTCTGCAGAACACATGGCAGGATTGGGACATGAACAATGAAGTTTTCCTCCATGCAGAGATAGAGATTCTAGAAACCATCATGACTTGCCACTAACCTGTATGGGCCAGGCACCTTGTCTGAATAGGACTGTAATTCTACCTGATGGATTCAAGAATCAGCTGAAAAATACCTGGTTAAGGACAGAAATCTAGTCAGTTGGGAGATAAAAGCTGAAGAAAGAATTAATTGGAAAAGAGCAGTCCTCAAAAAACACCAGAAGACATATAGAAACAATGAAGAGAACCAAAAGAAACTCAGAAGGTGACCTCAGAGGCACAGTCCTCAATGGGAAGGCTAAATGCTTTTACCCAAGGGACTTAAGAAATAATGGAATGAATTCAAGTCTGCTCTTTGGTAGCAGTAAGAAATTCTGTTGTTAGGAGGTTCCTAGAGGGAGTGGGAAGAAATATTAATGGATATGACAACATGATCAGAGTTTTCAAGAGGACAAAGCTGCAAGGCTAGGAACAGAGGTGAAGCAGAGATCTAGCAGAGAAGTGTGTCCTGTCGGGATACTGGCATGGGGAAATCAACCCCTTGTGCAAGAGATGGAGTAATTGCAAAGTTCATAGCATGAATGCCAGCAGGATTGGTGACAGAGTTTTTTCAGCCACTTGGCATGGTAAGCATAAACTCATCAAGCAGAAATATGTTAGCAAATGGGTGGGAGAGCATGGGAGAAATGGGTTAGCAGTTGGGAGAGGAAGGGAATGGTACAGAAAGAAAAGATAGCTGATCATTTTTAGGAGTCAAAGACAAAGACACTTGTGTGAGTGGTCAGGAGATTCAAGAGAAGTCCCCCTAGCTAGAGAGAGGTGCTCACTGA
The DNA here is from genome assembly GCA_037127315.1 of Ascarosepion bandense. Taxonomy (NCBI): domain Eukaryota; kingdom Metazoa; phylum Mollusca; class Cephalopoda; order Sepiida; family Sepiidae; genus Ascarosepion; species Ascarosepion bandense. The sequence goes on from JBBBDQ010000739.1 coordinate 1,771,174, forward strand.
TGTAAACCCCCAGACCATGCATATGGGCAGTAGAGTCTTTCCTTAAGAGGGAAAGGTAGCAAGGAATCAAGAAGTCAGAGTGGAGATTGAGGGGGTTAAGATTAATTTTGCAAAGTGTGAGGCTGTTGAGACTTTTTGTAGAGGAAAGTTTCCTCGCTGCAAAAGGTGGTACGTGTACCATGGATGTTTGTGAAGGAAATGTTAAGTGGTTTAGGTGATTTTGGTTTAGCTGGTTTAGCGTTGTTTCATGAGATGCTATCCATTTTTGTCTTGTTGGCGAGGAGAGACCTCAAGTAGAGATGGCAGATGGTCATTTACTGCGACATGTGCAGGAAAGGAGCTGGCATTGACTGCAGCATAGTGTAGCCCCAGGGTTGCCCACTGGAAGTGCTTGCAGGGACACCTATCCATGCGCGTCATGGCACTGCAAGAACTTCAATGTTATACAACTGTTGATAAGAGTAGTTATTTAAAGAAAACAAATTCTATGATAAATATTTGCACATTTCTTCACTAGTATCTACTATCACCAATAATACTTATCGATTTGTACTTATGCCTCAACACTTGTTTGTCTTTATAAAAGTTTGTAGTTTGAAGAATTTATTTTACTTCTGCTTATCAAGTTGGTAAAGAATGTTAATGTCAAATATGTAATTACTAGCAGTATAGTCCAGCGTTGCTCAAGTGTAATGAAAGCTTTAAACCTAATCCATGGTCCTGGAGCTCAGACTCTTTGGACGTTGGCATGAAAGACTAAAAAGCAATAGTTATTTCCAGTTAAAGCGAAATAGTAGACTGAAAGAAAAATGAATGGATGTAAATCAAATTTTGGTTTCCTGGTATCGATATCAAAATTTCTGCACTATTGTAAGAACTGCAACCTTGAAACTTCTGAGTATTATTTCTTATGTCTTTGTCTATGAGTGTATCAAATTTGATTAAAATCAGACCACTCATTCTATAACCTGATTTTTTCGATAATCGATTTTCGATATTTATCAAGGGTATCTCGACACAAAACCTAGCTAAGAACACTTGTAGACACTTATAGTACAACTGTGTAAATTTTCAAGAAAATTGGTTCAGCCATTTCAGAGTCTATAGGTAATGGATACACACACACGCACAGATACACACACACATGCCCACACAGACAAAGTTCTATTTAAAAATAAGTTTAGATAAAAACTATTGCATAAAATCTGAGAGATTTTATTACTGGTGTATAGACCCTTAGTTTTCTCCAGTCATAATAATGCTTCATTCTTTAAATGTTTATTGAATCTCAAGTTCACTGTAGACCTCAAGTAAAAACTCATGTGCACAGTCCATAGTTAAAGATGCTGAAAAAATAGTTCACTCATTCACTCAGTTCAGGCTGTACCTCAGTCCTATAGTAATGCTTTATCTTTACAAGAGTCTAATTAAACTAAAAATAGAGTATTGCTGCTACAGTTGGTGTCAAAATTATTTAGCTCAGTAATTATGATTAATGCTTTATGAATAAAGAATTAACCCCTCAACTTTTCTTGGAAATTTTATGTGCATTTTTTCACAAATGATGAAATAATTGATTTGAAAGAATGTTCAGTTATGCCCACAACAAAATTTTATTCCAACGTGAAACAGTATTGCCGAAAAAAAGGATATTAAAGATTTAACATAGGACAAAATTATTGGCTCTTTCATTTCAATAATCAGTTGTCTAGTGCTGATAGCAGACACAGAAAGGAAACTGCAAGACCTCTTACAGAAGGTAGCAGAAGAAAGTAACAAGAAAAGACTACAAATAAACTGCACAAAACCTGAATGCATGGTCATAAGTAAAGAGGGCAGCCCAAAATGCCAAATACAGGTCAGGGATATCAGAATCAAGCAGGTACAAAAATTTAAATACCTGGGAAGCGTTATAACAGAAGACGGAAAGTGTGACACAGAGATCGGAAGGCGAATTGGCATGGCGAATGACGCGTTCCAGAAGTTGAGTAACGTATTAAGAAACAGGACAATTTCGCTAGAAACTAGAAAGAGAGTACTGGATAGCTACGTGATGTCCGTCCTTCAATATGGCAGTGAATGCTGGACAATATCATCAAAGATGAAGGAAAAACTTGAAGCGACTGAAATGTGGTTCTACAGAAGGATGCTTTGAATATCCTGGATCAAGCATGTGAGCAATGATGAGGTCTTGGAAATGATGGAAACAAAAAGGAAATTAATATTGAGCATCAGGAAGAAACAACTGAAGTTCTTGGGACACGCAATGAGGAAGGAGGGCCTGGAGAACCTGATCTTTCTGAGCAATAGCTTATGCACTCTTGTGAGAGAAGAAATATTTTCCACTCTGCAGCATCTTTTTTTATCAAAACACATGCCTTTCATTATTCTATTTCTATGGCAAATGTTCACAATAGAAGTATTATTTAATTCAATAAATTTAGACCTTTCCAGCTCAGACATACCATGCTACATCAATGGAGTCATATTACCCACATTTCTTACATGTTTCCAATGCAAGAAAAAAGTTCTACTCAGCTGTTTTTCAAGAGCTACCACTTTGTAGAACAGACTTCCATGATGATTCTTTTCTGAATACTACAATCTTAACCTCTTCAAGTTGAAAGTTAAGTTTTATTTATCTTCTTCACACAAATTTCCACTACACTTTCTATCATTCATATCTCACAACTCATTCATCATTACCATTTTGACAGTAATCCGCTATCTTGAGAGACTCTTGAGTCTTGTATTAGGTGAAATTTAATATTGAAAAATAAAAAAAAGATTTTTTGTATCACTGAGTGTTTTTAACTTTAATGTTTATACATAGTGAGGTGGCTGCCATGATTGGAACAATCTGAATGAGATTTTGGTTAACAAGCAGAACAAAATTAATAGAATCAAAAAACACTTCAGTTATCAGGATTAATAGCCTAAGGTTAAATATTTTCATTATTACACATTTTTATTAGAATTTATTTGGCAGTTTCATTGATTTTTTTTTATTAATACTTTCACCTGTGTCATTTTAAGCAGTCAAAATGGCATGAAATTGCAATCAAGAGGTTGCTTCCAATGAAACTTATCTGAATAAATGTCACATTAATCATTTCAACTGCAGAAACTTACCAATACCTTGTAGTCTTTCTGAAACTTGTTTTTTCAGAATTGTCTCTTCAGTATCACATTCCCATATTAAATAGTAATAATAATAATAATAATAACCAAATATCATACATAAAAATGATAATGTCGATCCTAAAAGCAGGTTCTGTGATAAATAACAGGAAACAATAGACCATCTATCTCAGGATGTTCTGATCTTTCCCCAAATGAATATAAAAATTGTCATGATAGCGTGTGGCAATATTTACACTTGACAATGTGCAAAAGCTTTGGAAACTGGTATCAACATCACCCATCACTAGTTACAGAAAGAGAAGATGTCACCAATGAAATTACATCATCTACAAAGACAGGAAAATTGAAGCAAATAGGCCAGACATCATTGTTAATAACCAAAAAAAGAAAACAAAATTACCTACTAATTGATATGACTTATCTAGCGGATTGTAACATAGCAACCAAGGAATTTGAAAAACTATCAAAATATAAAGATCTGGAAACTGAAATAAAAAAATGTGAAAATTGAAAACAAGAATCGTGCCAATGATAGTAGATGCATTTGGAATGATAAAAAATGGAACAAAACAATACATTGAAATAATCCCTGGAAATCCCAGCTTAAGAGATATACAAACAATTGTCTTGTTATATACAACTCACACACTAAGGAGAACTTTATCTATATAATGCTAGGGATTTTATGGATGATCAAAAAATTGAAATGTAGCCATAACAACATACCAAAACCTGCCTTAGGTTTTTTTCACAGACTTGGTGGGTAGTGTAACCATAGCAGAAATTGAATTATGATGAAAACGACATAATAATAATAATAATACCATGAAGTCACCATTTTTAGGGACTTACCATTTATACTGAGAGATGTATAGAAGCTAATAGATGAGACCTAGTGACTAAATGTTAGAATCAAAAATGTTTTTTCATACAATAGTAATGTTATCAGATAAAAGAATATGACAAAATGAATATAAGGAGCCTGAAATAAAAATAAATAGACACCTTAAATTTATTGATAGACCTATAATAACTGAAACCCAAATAAACATATTAACAAGATCTTTGGCAACTCCTGTTAGCCTAAAATGCACTATATTATCAGGTTAAAGTAAATATAAGCACTAGACATGTTAAATATCTCTTTTTGTAGAAATAGAATGAATATATTTACTAATTTGTCTTAATCAAGGTCTTGATTAATAGCCTGGTAAGGGAATATATTGAACAGAAAGCAAAAAGATGATGATAGTAGAACTATAATAGTGATTAGCTAGTCGATTCATTTTCTATTACTTACCAAGCCTTTAGCTGGTTATTTGAAGCTAGAAAATATTTTTAGGGTGTAATTTTTTTTTGTTTTTAGTGAAACAAGTATTACTAATTAACTCATATCTGGTGGGAGAAGATGTGGATTCATACATTTCTCTAGGTTATTTGAACATAAATGAATATAATGAACCCAACTGAAATTGAAACTCAGCTCACCAATCAATAATTCCTAGCCATTATCTATTACATGATCTGCATATCCAATCTTACAGTGCCTGATATTCCAAAGGGGTACTGGCCAGGTTTGATGTTGCTTGACTTTGGTGATGGTACGGTAACAGGTTTTTTAATGTGATGTGATGTGACAGTAAGCCTGATAATGGTAGTAATAGTAGTAATGTTATTATTATTGACAAAGATTTGATCTTACAAATCAATGGGTATGCACAAATCAGTCTTAGAGAATATAATTCTGTTTAGAATCTAGGATAGAGATATTCACAAAGATGACCTAATCCAGGTCAGAATGTTATATATATATATATTATCTGACCTGGTGCACAATTTCGTGCAGAAGTGTATTTTTATTAAACAGCAAATATATGCAAACTGGCTAGCAACCAAAAAAAAAAAAAGAATTGTTTCAAAAATAGTTGATTCCTTTGAAAGTTAAAGAATCCCAGGTCAGGGGATGCGGTGACAGAAGTGTGTTTATAGTAAAATGTGTGTTATTGCATTGAGGGAATCTAATTATATTTTGTGTTTTGATGACTGGTGTGGCCAAGGTCAGATGATGTGGAACTTGAAATGTTTTATAAAAAAATGTGCTTAAATAGTCTTAACAAAACTCACTTATATAAGAGAGACAGATTAGAAGTAAAAAAAGGAAGTCAAGCTGCAGTTAAAATCAGAAGACAGAGAGAGATGGATAGAGAAATCAGGCTCAGCTTGGCTGGCTGGCTGGCCCCTCGTATGCTTGTGTGCTGAGGCCTCTACCTGGACCACTTCCCACTTTATGCCATGTCCCCAAGAAGCAAAAAAAAAAAAGAAAAAAGATGTATACCTTTATATGTATATATATATATATATATATATATATATATATATATATATATATATATATATATATATGTGTGTTATGGTCATCATTTTATCAGCATAAAAAAGACAATTTTATCAGAGAGAAGATAACAGATTTTGGCCCTAGCATAAATTTTTGTTGTCTTGTTATAGAGTATACAACAAAAAGACCAGATCCAGTCATGGCAAAGATAAAGATGAAACTGGTTTCATAGTGAAATTTTTGTTTCAACACAGAACAGGACAGGAATAGAAAATGAAAACTAAAAAACTGAAATAATGATAACAATGAGTCTAGAAAATTATCCAGTTAGGTTTGTTACTGATATCATTATCTTAATTGCTTTTTCACTTACAGCTCCATTAAGAGCTTGTCTCAGGTCCCAGGGTCACCAATCAAAGAGTGGGTACAACATGAACAGATTGACAGCAAGTGAAATATTATTCATCACTCAGAAATTATGGATATTTCAACTTGCTTAAAAGAAAAATACAAACCTAAAACTCGATGAAATTAAGCATCTAACAGGTTTAATTCACTAATTGAGCTTAGGGTGTTCTGTATTTTTAATTATATTATTATTTTCTAAAAATTGCCAAAATTATTTTGTGCAGGTGTTATCAAAATAACAAACCTAGCCAAAGATTTGTTCAACTGATGCAGCCTCCCTAAACATTTAAGGTGGATCAGAGTAAAATATAAGAAACACCAGTGCTTTTTGTTACTTCTTTTATTTTACCACCAGAAGATCATGACTCTTCACAATTTTGTGTTCAATTTCGTCTTTTTGTTATCTCTCCAACATAAAAGAAAAATAGGCTGAGATCATTACATTTGAAATAAAAATCAATTACAAGCAAATAATTTTTTGCTTGACTTTCTGCAATGAAGTGTTATTATTTACATTAAAATAATGTTTTTTTTTTATTTAATCTTCTATGTGAATAATAAATAATTAAAAAAATATGAATATTAGGCTAGGTGTTATCTCCAACATAAAAGAAAAATAGGCTGAGATCATTACATTTGAAATAAAAGTCAATTACAAGCAAATAATTTTTTGCTTGACTTTCTGCAATGAAGTGTTATTATTTACATATTATTTACATTATTTTTGCTGTTGTTATTACAGCACTGTGGCTTTTATTAGGGGATTGTCAATCTGGGTAACCTTTAAGTAATTTCAAATTTTACCTATTTAACCTGTTGGGGTAGATTTTTTTTGTTTTAATGAATGTCCATATTCAGGGATATCTCATCTAGTTCTTATTTACTACTGTTCAGTTATTTCTAAGTATGCACTACCTGACCCAGGGATTGAACACATAATTACTTTCAGCAAATTCATGAATCAGTGCTTTGATCTCCCAGGCTATTGTCCCATGGAGAACTTAGAGCCTTAAGCCTAACTTACCTGCTGATTAGTGTTACTACTGCAAATAAATACTGTATATTATTTTGCTGAAGTAAAGTTTGAGTAGAAGCAACAGTAAAAGTTGTTGTTTTCTTTTCATAGAACAGTTGTAGCTCTACACTGCAACGAAAAATCTATTCCAGATTTTCTAAATAAAACTAAATAACAGTAGCTTAAAATATTGACAAATTACATTTGTAAAATAGTTTTTGTACAAATCTTAGTGATGAAACAATTTGCATCAGAAACAAATCACGCTGACCAGTTTATTTCTTCTATATTATATCCTATGCAAATCAGCCTGACATTTTTATTTGAATTATTTTAATTTAGAAAATCTTAGTAGTCACATGAGTTTAATTATATTTCTTTATTTTTTTATGGAAAAAAATATGAATATGAGGCTAGGTAAAGAAACCTAAATGTGGTAATTCAGTATTTGATATTCAGAAACTTTTAGAATGAAACATACTCTATGTAATTCCTTGATTTTCATAAGGAAGAAAAGTCAGATGTTGAAATACAAATTAAGAATTATGAAAGATTATATTAGAAAATTCAGAGGAATGGATGTCACTTCTTTGTATTGTTGTGAAATGTTTGATTATATTTGTTGTGGATCTTAAAGTCAATTAAAATAATGTTTGTTTTTTTTATTTAATCTTCTATGTGAATCAAAGTTTATCTCAGTACAACTTTTCAATTTTTATTGTTAATGATAACTTCTTTGTGACTACAGTTGTTCAACAAAATTTTTTTTACTCTTTTTTAATTATATTTCAAGAACATTCGACTTGGTTTTGCTTCTTAAATCTTTTGAAGTTTCATGAATATTTGCTTTATGATTTGATATTTCTCAGCACAGAATTGTGAGTGTTTTGTAATTGTAGATGAAATGAGATTGCAAATAAAAGTTTCTTCCTTCTCAAATCCTTGTGCATAAGAATGGAAGTGTCAAAAAGGTTCTTGTAATAGAAAACATGGTTGAGATTGAGTGGTTAAGAAGTTAGAATTCCAACCATAAGAAACTGGTTCAAATCTCACTCTAGTTGATTTAACAAGAAAAAGACTTCTTGATATCAGCTTTGGCACATGTCTGAAAACCACACCCTGGGTTGACTCAAGCTTTGTGAATGAAGTTAGGTCAATGAATTGTTTAGAAACTGTTAATGGTTGTGCTAGCATGAAGTCAGAAGTCTGCATGACTGAGGATACTCACCTTGTTTACACCAGAATATATACTCTTTCCCAGAAACTATGATTTATATCTGTGCAGGATATTTGTTGTATAAATCACAGGTTATCTGTGTGTGTTTGAAAGACACAAATGTGTCTAAAAAAAAGTGTCTGCAACAGGGTGCGCTGTGGTACAGTGGATATTGGCTTGGAACGAGAAATCGGGGAGCCAAGTTCAAATTCCAGTTGAATTCATTGCATTCATTTACGCACAAATACCCTTGGGAAAGGTATTAATCCGTCTCTTCCTTCCAGTTATGAGTTAAATAACAGGACAGATTGGGTTCTTTAGCCTTGGCTGGCAACCAACCTACCATGGAAAGCAATGACAATCGACTGTGGGATAATCTTCTGCCCAGTCAGTCATGTCTCTTTTGGGACATGATCGCCCAAGCGTGTATCACGTATGGCACTTAACTGACTGACTCAAGCAGATGAGTTTCTTCTTCTCTAACAGTTTCTTTTTTCACACCTTACACCTGTGGAACTCCCTTTCATTTACTTGCTTCTCTGAACAAATATGTAAATATGCATATATGGTTTCAACAATCTGTTGTTAAGTCTGGCCTTAACATGGTTTTATAAATTGAGATGAAGATACAGTCTACACATAATTATCCAACTATTTAATATTCATAAAAAAGAGCCCATCTAGAGAAATGGTACCTTAGTTAGTAATTTTTAAAGTTCTTATCTTGGAACCTCACACACTTATCCCAGGATCCTTCTTTTAAGTGCTGTGTCCCTTCAGGGCTTCCATATCTTCTTATCCCTTGTAGCTCTATAAGTTTTGTCTGTATGTTATTTCTTCCGAACCCTGTTCTGCTATCCATTTGCTCAAATCCATCATGTATGCTGCTTTCCTATGTCACTCAATCTGTCATCTGAGTATCATATTTTCCAAGCTCTTCTTCCTCATTACATGCCCCAGAAATTTCAACTGCCTCTTCCTGATATTAAGTATGTTTCTATTCTCTCCAAAAACCTCATTGTTGGTCACATGTTTGACCCATAACGCACTTGTCAAAATAGTAAATTCCTCTTTTATAATTTATATCAGCTGCCTAATCAAGTTTTTCTTTAATCTCATTCATGATCAGAAATATTTTTTAGTAGTAATAGCACGGAATTAAAGGTAACCAAAACAAAAATGTCAGGTGGACCTGATGAATTTGATATTGTTTTGCTAAAATCTAAGCCTCAGAGATGAAGAACTTACTCATGTGGACACTGCGAATGTAATGGTCACACAGTATAAAAGCTCACTCTGTGGTGTGTCAATGTTGGTTGAATAATCTCACAAGAGAGTACTTTTTTTTCTTTGGATTTTTGCCAACTTACATCAAAGTCACATGAGTTCTAGAGACATTCAAAATGGCTTGATACATTTTGTATCAACCTTGTATAACTACAGAGTTTAGATTGACTGATTTTTCTTCTTTTTATTTTTAATCATATCACCCCGAGCAAGGCGGTAATGCCACTGATGTGCAGAGGACTACATAAGAGTGAGAAGATTAGAAAAGAGAAAACTGGAAACCGCATCCTAAACAGGAAACAAGGGATGAGCCTCTTCACCTATTCAATAGACGTGGGTGGAGTGTGAACCGGGCGATAGTTTAGTATATCTACTCCAATTGAAAGAAAAAAAAACAAAGTGAGAAGATTAGAAAAGAGAAAACTGGAAACCGCATCCTAAACAGGAAACAAGAGATGAGCCTCTTCACCTGTTCAATAGGTGTGGGTGGAGTGTGAACCGGGCGATATATTCTCTATGGCATATCAACACTTTGCAAGTTATTTAAAACCAGAAAATATTTTACAAGTTTTACTAATTAACTCATAGCTGGGTGGAAAAAAGATGGATTCATACTTTCCTAATGATATTTTTACATAAATGAATATGATAAGGACGTGCGTTGTGGTGCAGGGGATATTGGCTCAGAACGAGAAATCGGGGAGCCGAGTTCGAATTCCAGTTGAATCCATTGCGTTCATTTACACATAAATACCCTTGGGAAAGGTATTAATCTGTCTCTTCCTTCCAGTTATGGGTTAAATAATACGACAGATTGGATTCTATAGCCTTGGCCGGCAACCAGTATACCACAGAAAGCAATGGAAACCTACTGCGGGATAATCTTCTGCCCAGTCAGTCATGTCTCTTTCAAGACATGATCACCCAAGCGTGTTTCACGTATGGCACTTAACTGACTGACTGAATATAATAAACCAAATGGGAATTGGAACATGCCTCTCCATTACACTACACACACATACAAGCTTACAGTACCTGGTATTCCAAAATGGTTAGCCATGTAGTTACTGACCCAGTTTAATGTTACGTAACTTAGTTGATTGTACGGGAACCAAGGTTTAAATGTGATATGTTCAAATTCCCAGTAAAAGCTACAGACTATTCCAGTAGCTGAAATATAAAAACTCAAACAAAAGAAATATGTATACATAAAAAAGAACTGAATATATATACTTATTTGGTCATACACACACACGCACACACACACACACACACACACACACATATATATATATATATATGTATAGTGTCATCCGTTTCCAGAAACTTTGATTTTTGCGGATTTTTTCGGCTATTCCAATGGAAATTAGGCACAGAACGTGAACGAAAGCAGGAAATTGGGTTTGGACTTTCTGAGTATAACCAGTCTTTTCTCCCAAAATTAATAAATAAACAGATTTTTACTGCGTTCATCCGGATGTTTTCTTCGTTTTTCTTTCTTTCTTTCTTCCTTTCTTTCTTCGTGAATTGTTTAGTTTGATTTCTGATGAAGACATTTTTCCTTGCCCAGATTTTCACTATGATTGCACGGATCAGCCCAGCCCCATGCCCGGTGTGCCCGGTAGTCAGATACGGCCATGTATATATATATATATATATATATATATATATATATATGTATAACATGTTAAAATCTGTCTTCCTCTCTCGAGCGCCCATAGCTCAGAGGTAGAATCACTGACTGATGTCAATTTGGTCAGATTTTGATCCTGGCTAGAAGCAATCGGATGTCTAATCCTACTGATGAGCTGTGATACAGCAAAAAAGATCTGTCTGTGGATGACTATATATTTTTATATATATATATCTATATATATATAGTCATCCACAGACAGATATATATATATATTCGATGAATAGAGAAACCATAAATGTTTTTGGTTATAAAGTGGATGTTTTTTTAGAAAATACATCATATTTTATTGTTTATATTTTGCTACATGTGTTTAAAAATATACCTTTTTTTCTTACTGGAACTATTGTAACATCTTTATGATATCACTCTATGGCAAATACACCTGCTTTCACTTGGTTTATATATTATTAATTTCAGAATTGAAGACTTATCATTATAATACATTGATTTAGTCTGGACAACAGAGTGAGAACAATCTTTTAATAAAGGGCTCACTTCCAATTCTCAAAATAGTATATTCTTGAAGTATTACAGTGGGAGCAAAATGTTTTGATTATAACAACCAAGTGCATTTAAATGAATCAATGTATAATGATATATGATTTATGTTCTGCTATTTTAAAATACATGCAGCCACAATAAGTAGGGAGAAATTAAAGAAAAAATGATCTTGCATTTTATAGATTCTTATATTAATCCCTTATCTATCTTTATATATAAACTAGTGTCTTTTGCTTGATATGCTTATTAAAAGAGAACTGACAAAAAAAGATATTAAAGACTTTTTATTAGATTGCTTATTTGCAAGAATAATTTTACATTTACAAGAATATAAAATGTTTTTTTGCACACATTTTTATATATTTATGAATAAAAATCATTATTTTCATATTTATTTGTTTATCTTTAAATAATAAATATTTGATTATAGTTGGTTCTGATATTTTTATAATTTTGAAAATATATATTCACGCTATCTTTTTATAGAGTTTTCCTTTGTTGACATACATTTTTGAATCAAATTTAAGTACCAACATGATTATATTTGTTCCTTCCAGTCTAGCTTTGGCATAGTGTTTGTGGTGATAAAATCTATTTCAGTCCCCTCCCCAACTTTCTATTGTAACTCTTCTAAGACTAAACTATCGCCCAGCTCACACTCCACCCACGTCTATTGAACAGGTGAAGAGGCTCATCCCTTGTTCCTTGTTTAGGATATGGTTTCTGGCTTTCTCTTTTCCAATCTTTTCTTTCCTACGTAGCCCCCTGCGCTTCAGTGGCTTTACCGCCTTGCTCGGGGTGATATGATTTAAAAAAAAAACAAAAAAAAACTTGTAACTATGAAATGTACCTTCACAGCACCCTTTTGTAGCTCAGTGTAATTTCAGTAAGCATCACTAACTCTTTATTGTTGTTGATTACAGTGCTTATTGGTAGAGCATATTTATTATTTTTCACATAATTTTCTCCATGGCATGAATATTTTATTCTGCATTTATTAAACTTACAAAAACATTATTGGTGGAACATAGATAGACGCTTGGGTGATTATGCCTTTTTCAATTTTCCTACTGATGAAGCAGAAAATTTTCCTGAAGAAGCTTGCCATTTCTTCCTAGAGTAATCTGCTTGCCAATCATAGCTAATCTATCTAATGTGACATGGCTTCCCTCTGTCTTTTCTACAAATCATATTTATGGCAACTGCTCTGACAAGCTTTTTTCTTTGTTGTTTTGTCCATGTGAATTTAAGCAAACTACAGAATGGATGTGCGTTGTGGTGCAGTTGATATCAGCTCAGAACGAGAAATCGGGGAGCCAAGTTCGAATTCCAGCTGAATTCATTGCATTCTCTTATGCACAAATACCCTTGGGAAAGGTATTAATCCATCTCTTCCCTCCAGTTATGGGTTAAATAACAGGGCAGATTGGGTTCTATAACCTTGGCTGGCAACCAGTCTATCATAGAAAGCAATGGCAACCTACTGTGGGATAATCTTCTGCCCAGTTAGTCATGTCTCTTTCAAGACATGATCGCCCAAGCGTGTTTCACATATGGCACTTAACTGACTGACTGACAAAATTGGCATCTAGTTTCCACCATTTTTATCACTGAAATAGTTAAATGTAACCACCACTTCCACTCCAACAGTTTCTTTTCTCACACTTCTCACCTTTGAAACTTCCTTCCATTTACTTGCTTCCCTGATAACTATAAAAATGTAAGTGCAATGTCAACTGCTATCTTCTGTTTTCTTGAATCCTGTTCATATTTTTTTCAATACACCCTGCATCTAGTCTTTTCTCTCAGTGTAACTCCATGCACACTAGTGGAGGTTCTGCCTTGCTTGGGGTGAAATGATTAAAACAAAATAAAAAAAATATAGATTATGGGTTGACAGGGAGAAGAGATGGATTCATATCTTTCTTTGAAGTATTTGTGTGTAAGTGAATGTAATGAACTTGACAGGAATTCGAACTTGCTTTTCCAGTTTTTCATTCTGAGTCAGTATCCATTACACTGCAATTTGTACACTTATGACAAAATTGGCAAGGTTTTCTATTTCAGTGAAGCAGATACATGAGAGTATTATCACCTCATCTATTTTCCATTTCTTTCTTTCTATTATATACTTTTTCTTTTTCTCACTTAAACAACATCTCTGATATTTTTTCATCATTGCAATACAATAAAAAAGAATGGTTCATTATTTATCTGAGTCAGTGGCTAAATAACTTTATAACTAATGGAGGAACAAGCAAAATTATAATATTAGTATTAATATTAGCCATGTCTACAGTAATTCAAACAAAATGGCAGATTCTTTTTATTTTGCATATAAAATGTCATTTATTTGCTTTCTTATATTCAGTATATCACTGATATGCATTACATTATAGATTTCATTTTTGTAATATTTTTTGTATCATTTCACTACCAGTTCTTCAGACTTGAGTAATTTGAAATTGTAACACAAATCTTATTTCACATGAGATATGGTGATATCAGTTTGACAAGCATTTCTGTTTCTAGACTTTGAACTTTTCAAAGTCAAATCAAAGTTTTAGACTTTGGAACTCTAATGCAGATTGTTCTTTTAGTGCTACTTGGATACATATTATGTTCATTTTGGTTTCTCTACTGGTTTTGCTATTAAGACTTTGTAAATGGCATTTTATTCATATTTGTGTATGTGTTGTTATTTAAATATCACTTAAGAATACATGTACATATGTACAACTCTGATTATATATGTACATTGAGAACATATTCTAAAAAATAATATGAAGTGTATTTGAGCAATGAGAATTCTTTCAAACAAGTTTTATTAAACAACATTCGTCTGTGCATTGAATACGGCTGTCATATCTGGTCTGCCACTGCTAGTATTTACCTTGAGATTCTTAACAAAATCCAAAGAAGGGTCTTTAATGTAATCAATTCTGACCTAACATCCTCACTTCAGTCACTTTACTTATAGATAAAGGGTTTGATGAGTAAATTGTTACCATACATACATACATACATACACACACACACACACACACTCATATACATATATATATATATATATATATATATATATATATATATATTGTAATAGTTGTTACAATGGTTTATTATAAAAGCATAGTATCACTATACAAAAGTTCTCATTTTTCGGAGCACAACTGCTCCTCTTCGAGTGATTTGTGGAACTGAAAATAAATGGTGGAAATGATTTATTTTTGTAAATGTGATATGTAGGTGATGTGGGGGATGGGAATTTAATATATCTAAGCTGGTTTGTCCGGCAGTTTGTAACTATAGAGATACAGATTTGGGTTAGGAGAGTAAGGTCAAGGTATCTTAGTTCTGGACAGGTCACTTTTTAGTTTTGTCTGGGTAATTCACATAGTAGGATTCTTAGATTTTTAATAAAATTCATTCATACTCACAGATAATTTTTTATGTATTATAATTGAAAGAAGTAATAAATGAACTGTAACTTAGACCAATGATTTTATTATTTATTTTTTGATGTTCCCAAGTACTTTCAATCTCCTTTTGAGATCATCTTCAGGGCGTGAGTTATGGTAGCAAAAAATAACCGCAAACCTGTGTTGTTAAAAATTACTGTAAATTTTTTTTCTTGCTTCAAATATGACAATTAACAAAATGCTTAGCATTCATTAGAATGTGAACATTATTCAAAATAGAATTTTTTTATGTTGTAATGTCATGGTCATTAAAGCATGAAAAACTGTTCTTTTTATAAACATTTTTGAAGATGACTACAGTATTCATAGCTGATTCTATTGATTGGTGGCTTAAGTTTTTTAATGAATAGTGCCTCAAGGATCTGTAGTTTGCTTTTGTTGTTTTCTTGGTGTAGGTTACTTGTGTTATTGATAATTTTTTAAATTTTTTAATTTGTGAATGTAAATAGCAATGTTGTTGTAGATTTCTAGAAATGAACGAATGATCAGACATGTGTAATGTAAGACATCTTGTTCATGTAGTTGTAAATCCTATCATCATCTTACACAAGCTGTCAATTAATCTTTCAATTATAATATGCAAAATATTATTCATGAGTATGAATGAATCTTATTAAAAATAAGCAGACACAATGTTTGCATTTTATTTAATCTGACATGTCTAAAAGAAAATTTGCTGCCTAAATACACAAATATATATATATATATATATATATATATATATATATATTCTGAAAACCATCTAGATGTACACAGACATACACAGTGTGTGATGAGTAAATTCTTGCCATACATACATACATACATACATACATAGGTGTGAGAAGCAAATTGTGACCAATTTATATTTTTTAAATTTTGTGCATGTGCATTGTTTTATTTTGGTTTTGTCAACTGCACAGTATAGTAGGGTCAGTTGAGAAAATGACCACCATTACACAATTCACTTTGCTAGAAGTTTGAAAATGGTTTGCTGTATTTCTTTATCATTCACATTGGAAAATGTAATCTGAATATTTCAGAATGTTTGGGTGTAGATCTGAGGACAGTGCAGAGGATTCAGGAAAAAGTATACTTGTAATCGCAAAGGTTTTTCAAAGTGATTGTTAGTGATTGTACATTATGCTACCATTCATCTTCTCACAGGGTCTCTGACTTACATCCCCCAATCTTGAGGAGATAGTGCTGTCATGGGTCAAGAGGATTGCTGCTGGAAAACCCTATATCTGCCAGCAGGACTCTGCCCCATGCCACATAAGCAGGAGAATTTATTTCTGGCTGTAAGACAATTTCTGTGATCACATCACCCCTTACACCTGGCCTCTTAACTATCAAGACTGCAACCCCCATGATTATTATGTTTGCGGTACAGTAGAGCAAGAAACCAGCAAAACTTTTTGTAAGACCAACAATAAACTGAAAGCACAGATTATGGCAGCATTCACCAACTTAAACAAGGAGACCATCCAGAAGAGTTGCTGGATATTCCAAAGTTGTTTGGCAGTTTATTGAATAAATTTACTCATTGATATTTCAGGACATTTTTGTGCAATTTTGGGAAATATATCTGTTAAAATGAGATGTTAGTATTATTTCATTTTTGTAAAATTGAGATGACAATTTATCCATCACTCTTTCTCTCTCCCTCTTTCTTTCTCTCTCTCTCTCTCTATATATATATATAAGCATGCAGTGTAGATATAGAAGAATCCAAAGAAGTATCCTATACATACAGTGGTAGGATAACTCTCTAAGAGAGTTCTAAATATATATGTATATAAATACATATAGAGCAAATATAAGAAAAAAATTAGGCAGACACGCTATTTCATGGTAAATCGGAAGTATAGGACTATTTTCAGGCAAACCATCATCAGCTTCCATTTTTATTGTACAGGAGATTTTACACGAATATATATATATATATATATATATATATATATGGATGTATGTATAATGTATGTTATTGAATGAGCAAATGGGGAAAAAACACTCCATAACATGTAAATATATAAATAGTGTATGTAATCATGTCCATATGCATGTATTCATGTATATATATATATATATATATATCAAGAGAGAGAAAGATAAAATACATATTTGAATCTGACAGAATAATGAGATAAGGAACAAATTGTTTGTAAATTTATCATATTTTGCTTTTTATTTAAGATTTATCTGAAAATGAAATATGGTGCATAAAAGAAAATTCTGGTGTTTTTATTTTAGTATTGTTTTTCATTGGTTAAACAGACCTCACAAATGTCTGCCCTGTCAAGCAGCATTCATGTGTATAATTAATGTTTGTTTGTGTGTCATACTTCTAGTTTATCTATTTAGAATTTGGAAAATAATGTGTCTCCATTTACATGCATGTGTGCATCTAGTAGATGTTTTCATTTATGTTTGGTGGTTGTTTTGGGGATGTTTTGTGTGGGACATAAAGATTTTAAATTACACTGTTTGCTGAATTATGATACACACACACATACCTATATATTAGGTTGTCACACATAAAATGATGCATTTTTGGGTTGGTTGTTGATCTGGTCATTTAACAAAGTAACCTTCTTAGTATATAAAAATCTTGACTTATTCCCAACTCTTTTTCATTTCAGATAATTTTTCTCTCAACATATTATCTATCTAAATCTAATCTAAATCTATCTAAACTTATTTATAAATGGATCTTTGTCTGTGTGTGTGTGTGTGTGTGTGTGTGTGTGTGTGTGTGTGTGTGTGTGTGTGTGTGTGTGTGTATCCATTACCTTTAGACTCCGAAATGGCTGAACCAATTTTCTTGAAAATTTACACAGTTGTACTTATAAGCATCTGCAAGTGTTCTTTGCTAGGTTTTGTGTCAAGGTACCCCCAATAAATATCAAAAATCGATAATCGAAAAAATCGGGTTATAGAAGAAGTGGTTTGATTTTAATCAAATTTGATACACTCATAGACAAAGACATTAGAAATGATATTCAGAAGTTTCAAGGTTGCAGTTTTTACAATAGTGCAGAAAATCGATAATATATATAAGCTTTCATTACACCCGAGCAACGCCGGGCTATACTGCTTGTTACTTATAAGCTGAATGAAATGATTACAATGAAACATTGTCAAGTAACTTTAATGTATGAGTATAAACTGAGAAGAAAATCATTTTTGCATCAAATCATTGCATGAGAAATGACAACAGTAAGGTCAGTGGTAAGATGCAATTGAACTACTAAAACAATTCTAAAAACATCCACTGCACCCCAAAAAGTTAATTGTTTCCGTATGGTGGTCTTTCAAAGGTGTTATTCATTATTCATTCTTGCCTCAAAGTTTTTTTGTTTTTCTTTTAATCATTTCACCCCAAGCAAGGCATTCCACTACCACTATTGCACTTGGGGCTATATAGGGGAAGGTAAATAGAAAGAGTGGTTAGATATAGGAAATGTCAGGAGGGGGTGATAGATAGTTGGGAGGATGGGGAGAGTGTTTGAAAGAATGGAAGCGAGTTAGTGTGTTAGGAGGTGTCTATTGACCTTACATTTAAACTCCTGGAGATTGTAGCCGTCGGGGAAGCAGTCATGTGGAAGGGAATTCCACAGTTGGGAAGTGCAAGAAAAGAAACTGTTGGAGTAGAAGTTGCAGTTGCATTTTATTGGTTTCACTGTAAAAGGGTGGGATCTAGTTGCTAATCTAGTATCTCGTGCAAATTCAAACCTAGGGGGCACCAGTGATCTAAGTTCATCGGAGCAGAAGCCATGAAAGTATTTATAGAAGAGACACAGGGTAGCCACATCATGCCGGTGAGAGAGAACACTAACAGAAACCTTGTATTGTGAAGAAATTGAGTGTATGCATGAAGATTTGTAAAACAAACATTTTAGACTTGTGAAAAGGAATGACCAAATTGTTCTGCATGACACATGCTTCTCAATCAACAGTCTAAAAGGTGCATAACTTGAAGTATAAAATTTTACCCCATCCTCCATATTCACTTGCTATCCTTTCTACTGATTATCCCTTTTTAAGCATTTTGAGCTTTTCATATGGAATAAAACATTCTCTAATAAGGAGGAGGTAATCAAAGCATTTCAACTCTTTAGTAGATCAAAGGTTGAAAATTGTTAAAGATGGGATCAAAAATTTAGAGGTACATTAAAAACATCATTTATCAAAATGGTGCCTATATCAGCTAAATAAACAGTTATTTAACATTTCAGAAGCTTTTTATTCATTTTTTATAAAGTGTGTCAATTCATGTGTCATAATGTATGTATATATATACTAGCCTGGCATTGCTCGGGTGTAAGGAAAGCTTTAAAACTAATCCATGGTCCTGGAGCTCAGACTCTTTGGACGTTGGCACGAAAGACTAAAAAGCAATAGTTGTTTCCAGTTAAAGTGAAACCGTAGACTGAAAGAAAAATAAATGGATGTAAGACAAATTTTGATTTCCTGGTATCAATATCAAATAAGGTTTTTTTGTCGTAAACTGAATTTTGAAGGCTAAATAAGTCCTCTGAGTAAATGGTATCATGGCTGAGACTAAGAACTACAATTATACCTACTTAGAGCCAAACCTGAAGCAAAACTAAAATAAAAGGGCTGAAAAAAATACAGATATACAGGCAGATAAACAGACACGCACACAAACATCTTGCCTTTTATATATATATATATATCGATTTTCTGCACTATTGTAAGAACTGCAACCTTGAAACTTCTGAATATCATTTCTTATGTCTTAGTCTATGAGTGCATCAAATTTGATTAAAATCGGACCACTCATTCTATAACCCGATTTTCCGATTCTGGATTTTTTATATTTATTGGGGGTACCTCGACACAAAACCTAGCTAAGTACACTTGCAGACACTTATAGTACAACTGTGTAAATTTTCAAGAAAATCAGTTCAACCGTTTCGATGTCTATAGGTAATGGATACACACACACACACACACACAGAGACAAAGTTTCATTTATAAATATGTTTATATATATATATATATATATTCAGTTAGCTGTGAGTTTGTGACCCCTGGGTTTCATGCTCTTGTAATTGTCAGACAAACTGAACTGATTAATTTTTTTAAAATATTGGATATATGTAGGGCTGCATATATTGGTGTATTTTTGTGGAAGTGGGAGGAAAATTTGTCGTTCTCTCATACAAACGCAGATACAGGTACACACTTGTACACCCATTGATGTATGCAGAGACACACACACACACGCTCACCCACCAGGGCTCTCACAAACATAACTATATGTGAACATATGGGGCTGGGCATATATATCTATATGTGTGCCATTGTGTGCATACATACACATTTGATTGGTGCATTCAAATAGTGTATCTACCAACTTTGATTGTAGCAATGCCAAAGCGCAAACGCTTGTCTATTTCTGTTCTCTGAACAATATTTTATATATATATATATAGTATGAAATATATATATATATATATTTTCCATTTTTAAACTAGTTATTTCACTACCCAGATTTCTACAATATAATTGTATCGAACCCATTTTAATACAAATGTGTACTGGTCTAACCCTATTAAGACCAAAAACTAAGTATTAAACAATACATATATATATAGTATGGAAATACTATATATATATATATATATATATATATATACGGCGAAACAGATCTGTCTGCGGATGACAATATATATATATATATATATATATATATATATATATATATAGTATTGAATACTATATATATTCTCTGAACAATGTTTTTTATATATATCTATATTATAGAAATACTTGAACCAACTTGAAAATAAAAAATAATTATGGAGAAAAAATTCTAATAAAATATACAGGATATATAAAAATACTTATAAAAATAGCTGTATCAGATTGTATTTCTAGACTGCAGACAGCCAAGTTATCCAACCTTTGCTGGTGCTTATTGTTGGGTTGCTGAGACAGTATATGTGGCACCACAAACTATGGATCAAGGAATACCAAGATCTGCTCATGCACCTGATCCTAACAAATACATATTACAGGCTGTTTGCAATGATCCAGGTATCAGCACACATTTTTTTTAATCCTTTCACTCCAAGCAAGGTGGTACTGCCACTGATTTGCAGGGGGCTACATCAGAGAGTTAAAATTTTAGGCAGGAGGAGAGTGAAGGGAAAGATGAATCCGCTATAGAGGGGTGTCAGAGAAAGAGCAAGAGAAGGATGTGAACACAAGAGTGAAGACAGTTGTGAAGGTAGAGAGAAAGGAAAAGAACAAGATACATGGGGTGATGTAGAAAGAACTGAAATTAAGTGGATAAAAGATGGGAATTGACATTGCATTTAAATGGAGGTTGTATGTGTCAGGAAAGCAAGTATATGGAAGAGAGTTCCACAGGCGGGAAGTGCAAAAGAAGAAGTTGCTGGAGTAGAATTGTTGTCTGCATTTGGTCAATTTAACTAAGAGTGAGAACTTGTTGCCAGTCTGGTTGCACAAGTAAATTCTTGTGAAGAGAGCACCAGTGACCTAATTTCATCAGAGCAGAAGCCATAAAAATATTTGTAGAAGAGATAGAGGGAAGCCACATCCCACCGGTGAGAAAGTGGTAAGGAGTCAACCTGCCAGGTCGGAACCAATCGCATTACAGATTCTCCTTTGGAGTCTGTCAAGAACACTGAGACAAACAGCAGGGGCGCCTAACCAGATATGATAACAGTATTCTATGCACAGTCTGATTGTTGATTTGTATATGTGCAAGATAGATTCCGGTGGGAAAAACTTCCTGGCCCAACACAGTGACCCAACCTTCCTAGCAGTGGATTTAGCCATTGATTCAATGTAATGACCCCACTTGAGGTCAGAAGATAGGGTAAGGCTGAGAAGGTGCAGTGTATTGCTTTCAAGGAGACTTGCTTGGTCCATGTTTATGGGTGGCAGAAGAGATTGCCTGGAATGGTTGACAGGAGTTTTGTTTTAAAAGCATTGAAATTTACGAGCCACGTCTTAATCCAGTCCACCTCTGAGTGGAGGTTCATCTTAAGATCAGCAGCAAGGTTATGTTTGTCCACCTCGCCAGATTTCTTACTGATGCCGGAGTAAATGGTGGTGTCATCTGCATCAAAATTAGTCTTAGCATATATAATATCAAATTTATCTTAGTATATATATATATCTCATAGTACTGTATGAGGGTACTTCAAGAGCAGTTTCTGTATCCATATCATTTGCAATGTGTGCAGGCTCTTTTTTTTTTTTTTTATAATCATTTCACCCCAAGCAAGGCATTCCACTGCCACTATTGCGCATGGGGCTACATAGGGGAAGGTAAAGAGAGAGAGTGGTTAGAGATAGGAAATGTCAAAAGGAGGGTGATAGATGGGTAAGGATACGGAGGCTGGGTAGATGGGAAGAGTGTTTGAAAGAATGGATGTGAGTTAGTGTGTTAGGAGGTGTCTATTGACCTTACATTTAAACTCCAGGAGATTGTAGTTGTCGGGGAAGCAATCATGTGGCAGGGAATTTCACAGTCGGGTAGTGCAAGAAAGGAAACTGTTGGAGTAGAAATTGTGGTTGCATTTCATTGGTTTCACTGTAAAAGGGTGGGATCTAGTTGCTAATCTAGTATCTCGAGCAAATTCGTACCTAGGGGGCACCAGTGATCGAAGTTCATCGGAGCAGAAGCCGTGAAAGTATTTATAGAAGAGACACAGGAAAGCCACGTTGCGCCGGTGAGAGAGAGACTGCAGGCAATCTGCCAGGTCGGTATCAATTACATTAAGACTCTCCGTTGTACTTTTTTCTTCTGAACACTCACCATGAGAGAACTTTTGCCAATTGTTTATTGCACAAACTTCCAATCTTTTGTTTGTCTTTTCCATCTTGTTTATGGATGAGGCAATATTTGGAAGAGATGGAATAACAAATGTACGCAACCAACATTTGTGGTGGATCGGAATCTCAATGATACAATACAGGCTAGACACCAGCATCAGTTTATGATTAATATGGAGGCTGGAATTGTTGGTGACCATCTGGTAGGTCCATATATTTTCCCAGCACATCTTACAGGAACAATCTACAGGGGTTTTATTTTGAACACACTTCCCCACCTGCTGGAAGATGTAACCTTGATTATACAAAGACGTATGTGGTTCATGCATGATGGGACTCCAGTATATTTCAGTTACATTGTTCATGATACACTGGCTAGCATCTACCATGAAAGATGGATAGGTAGGGAAGGACAGGTTCCATGGCCTGTATTTTCCCCTTCTGACCTGAGTTTTATTTATTTTTATCTGTAGGGCTTCTTAAATCAATTGGTTTATGCAGCAAATATTAATAATGCAGTGACACTTCATCAATGTGTCATGGGGGCCTGCAAATCCATTTAGCACCTTGTGGGAGTATTTGAAATGGTCCATGAGTCAAGAATCTGACAGGTGCATACATGTGTCAAAAAAGCAAAGGACATTTTAAACATTTGGTGAGTTGCTGTATTTAGGTCAAACAATGGCCTTATGCACATATATTTATATAGTCATTTTACCTTATTTTGGTGTCAGTAATCTACCCCCAAAATTTGTAAAAGTATTTTTATATATATATATATATATATATATATATATATATATATATATAAACACTTCTTCTTATATGTGCTTTGTCCTTTCAGGACCAAATACATAGAAGAAAAAGTGTAGACGATCATGGCTTTTCACATCTTTTTATCCCTGGTGGCTCTTAGCACGTTTTCTCCTGTTACTCCACGCAATCCTCGTTCCATCATCCATCTGGTCAGGACCTTCAAATATGTTATCTGCTGCTTTCCTCTGTCTCTTTTTCCTTCCATCTAGCCTGTCAGGTTCTTCAAGCCCTCCTTCCTTATTGCATGTTCCAGGAACTTCAGTTGTCTCTTCCTGATGCTCACTATTAATTTTCTTTTTATTTATTTTTTATTGCCATTCTTTCCAAAACCTCATCATTACTCACATGCTTGGTCTATGATATCTGCAGCATCCTTCTGTAGAACCACATTTTCTCTGCTCCAAGTTTTTTTCTCATCTTCAATGTTATTGTCCAGCATTCACTGCCGTATTGAAGAACTGACATCACATAGCAATCTAGCACTCTCTTCTTTGTTTCTAGTGAAATTTTTCTATGTCTTAGTACTTTACTCAGCTTCTGGAACATGTCTTTGCCATGCCAATTTGCCTTTGGATCTCTGTGTTGCACCTTCCATCTTCTGTTATAACACTTTTTAGTTATTTAAATTTTTGTATTTGCTTGATTCTAGTATCCCCCACCTGTATTTAGCATTTTGGGTTGCTTTTTTTGCTGATGACCATGCATTCAGTTTTCTTGCAGTTTATTTGTAGTCCTTTTTTGTCACTCTCCTCAGCTACCTTCTGTAGGAGGTCTTGTAGTTTTCTTTCTGTGTCTGCAATCAGCACTGTATCATCTGTGTACCTTATATTGTTCAAATTGTGGCCTCCGATAACAAATCCTGGCGTAGCATCTAGGGTCCTCAAAATATTCTCACTGTACAAGTTGAACAGATCTGGTGAAAAGCCACATCCTTGCCTTATGCCCCTTTCTATCCTTGTAAAGATGCTGAATTCGTTACCTGTCCGTATGCAGGCAGTTTGCTGCCAGTAGAGATTCTTGATTACTCTGATGTCTTTTCTTTAAAACAGAGGTACAAGATTTCGACTTTCCTGCACTATGCAACCATAATATGCACTTGATAAGTGCATAGTGCATGAAACTCCAAGTCATGCTATAAGTAGAGGATAATATGTGTATTTATTGATATATACTTAACAGCTCTGTTATATTACATTGAGCACTGCTTTATTAACACCAGAAAAAAATTATATATATGTGTGTACCTTCATGTATATCCACATATATATTTATTGATATCTATACTTATGTATATACGTATATATATGTGTGTGTGTGTGTGTGTGTGTGTGTGTGTGTGTGTGTGTGTGTTAGGACTTTGAATGTTCTTTCTGATTTTTCATGAAAAGTAATATTTTATTTACAAAAGTTAGTAAGAAACATGTCGCTGAAAGTATTGTCCATTACTAGCCACAACTTTTTCTCATCTTTCTGGTAGCAGTTAAATTCCACATCAGAAAAACGACATGTCTTTTGAGGCTAACCATGAGTCAACCCATTTTTTGGCATCCTTATAAAAATGTGCATTGTGGTGAAGTGGATATCAACTCAGAAAGACAAATTGGGGAGCCAAGTTCGAATTCCAGTTGAATTCCTTGCATTCACTTATGCGCAAATACCCTTGGGAAAGGTATTAATTCCTCTTTTCCTCCAGTTATGGGTCAAATAATTGGACAGATTGTGTTCTATAGCCTTGGCTGGCAAACAATCTACTGCAGAAAGCAATGGCAACCTACTGCGATATATTCTTCTGCCCAGTCAGTCATTTCTGTTTTGAGACATGATCAGCCAAAGCATTTATCACCTATCGCACTTAACTTACTGACTGGTAAGAATGAAAGTGCTGTTAAGTCAGGCCATGTGCCATCAGATAGGGCAATATCTGGTGAGTACGGCAAGTGGGGTTTTCCACTTAGGTTTTTATCCATTTTGCAACATGTGATCTAGCGTTGTCATGTTGCAGAAACACTTTGAGGTGTCTCTGCTCATATAGCAGCCATTTTTCTTCAATACTCGGCTTGAATGCATCACTTGCAGTTGATAACGATTCCCTGTGATGTCTTTGTCAGTTTAAGATGATCTACACCCAGCTTGTCCAACCAAATGCAGAGCAGAAGCTTCAAACCCTGAATATTCGGCTTTGCCATCAATGTTGATGCACAATTGAGCTTAACCCACAACCTTCTTTGCTTAGAGTTATTGTAGAGCATCAACTTTTCATTACCAGTCACAATATAATGCAAAAAACTATTCTTTTTCTGCTGTTGAAGTAAATGTCCACATGTGACAAGATTCCGTTCAACATCTCTCAGCTTCAATTCTTACAACACCCAATGTCCTTGCTTTTGAATCATTCTTAATACTTTTCAAACGTTTTGAAACTGTTGTGTGAAATCCTAAGCATTCTGTGAGTCCAACTTGTGCCTGACATAAGTATTCATGAAGTAATCCCTCCAATTCTTTGTCTTTAAACTTTTTCAGTCTGCCAGAGTATTCTTTATCTTTCATATTAAAATCATTATTTTTTAAGCATTTAAACCAATCTCTAAAAGTTGTTTCTGATAAAGTATGGTTACTGTAAGTGCTTCTGTTGCAAATTTCTTTTGAATAAAGTGGTGTTGTAAAATTCTGCACAAATACAATTTCTTTGGCATGAAATCTGACATGTTTAACGTGATGAAAAACAAAGTTGTGTATGCTTCAGTAAAATAACATATACTAAAGTTCAAGCTTGCTGATTGTACTTTCTTATAGATATATTACCATTTGAAACTGCAAGCACACAATTTTGGGAATGCCATCTGTTGAAAAACAGCAAGAACTTATTCAATGTCCTTATATATATATATATATATATATATATATATATATATAGTGCATCGAGGCAGCATATAATTTTCTAAACATATGCTGTTAAATATAAGAGACAATGAATGTCTATCATGTTTAATCATGAGCTGTTCTAAACATCATATTTTGGCTTTAATTTCAGGTGAAAATAAAAAACAAAAATTCTCCAACGTTTTGATATTTTTTTTTATGTTGGTTCTAAGCTTTCGGCTCATGTGAGCCATCTTTAGAGAGGTTACAGGGACATTAACATAAAAACATCCACTATCAAAGATGATTTTATCTTGTGTTGACATAAAACTTTGCTAAGCAATGATAAAAGTTACCAAATAGCAGACGCAGTTCGTAAATTTTTAATGCAGTTCTATGACATCACAGCACATGAGAGCTCGAAATGTTAACAGAACCATATATTTAAATGCAATGTAATGTGTTATGACCAGATTTAAATGTGATTTTATAAAGTGTTGTTGTTTTGACTTAATGTAGATGGCCTCCAATATCTGAAAGTATATATATATATATATATATATATATATATATATATATATAGTGTTTTGGGCAGCAATTCTTTGCATGTTCTCTTGTCTGTTTACAACAAAATATTTCTGAAAAAGTTATAAATTTTTTTTCACTCTTTAATCTAACACATATATAGAATATATGAATTAGTGCTGAAAAGTTCTTGGCTCAACCCATTTCTCAAAATATTAACAAATGCCTAAATATCTAATTTTTGTGCAGCTAGAACTTTTTGGAATCATCTTGTGTGTACCTTCATATATATCCATGGAAATGAGTGTGTTTGTGTGTGTTGATTAAATTTCTAACACACCAGTATTAATATTGCTTTACATTGAATGTTTCATGAAAGAGTGTAATTTTATGGGGAAACCCAACATGAATTGTTAACTTCATTTTGATGTCTTTCTGAATGAGGAATAAGTATTTGATGAGAAACACTTGTAATTCTTCTGGTGAAGGAAAAATATTTACAAGTGAATTATGTGATGTTATTTACAGTGTAAGAAGCACTTAATCACTTACATGTCTCTTGTAACACATTTCTCTTACAAACAAAATTAGAAAACTTTTAAATGTTGCA
This sequence comes from Ascarosepion bandense, assembly GCA_037127315.1. NCBI lineage: Eukaryota > Metazoa > Mollusca > Cephalopoda > Sepiida > Sepiidae > Ascarosepion > Ascarosepion bandense. The sequence continues at coordinate 1,798,880 of JBBBDQ010000739.1, forward strand.
CATTCTGCATTTCCAAGCAAAAACAAAGAGTGGAAATCTTTTTTTGTTACTTTTACTTTTAATCAGATGAAACAAACATTTTCTGCATTGTCATTAGTCATTTTTAGCCAGTGGAAATAAATGTCTTCTCTCTTTTGTGTTTCTAGACATATCAGTTTTCTTCTCTGTTAATGAAGGTATAATTTTGTTATGGATCCAGACACACTTTTCCAAGTTATATAATATTTGTAGTGGGTTATTCTATTCAGCCTTTAAAGAAATATGAAAAATATTGTTGAAGTTTGAAACATTTTCTCCCCAATCTTAAACTCTTTCAAGTTGTGTTCATTTCATTACAGATTTGGTTCTGGATTTATTAACCTCCAAATAATGCCATATCTTCTTCTTCTTCTTCATTTATGTGCCATCTCCCTTCAGAAAGTGCAAAGTCGTGGCTCTCTACAACTCCCTATCTTTGTAGCTCTATGCAATGTTTATCCGTACTATTACGGATAAACACAATGTTTATCCGTACTATTACCTGTTCTGCCATTCACTTTTTTTTAAGTAGGTTGTTCTGTGATTGCATTGTGGTGTAATGGATATTGGATTGGATTGAGAAATCGAGAAGCTGAGTTTGAATTCTAGCTGAAAGTGTTGCATTCACTTACATGCAAATACCTTGAGAAAGGTCTTTTCCCTCTAGCTATGGTTTGGATAGCAGGACAGATTGGGTTCTAAAGCCTTATTTGGCAACCAGTCTACTGGAGAAAGAAATGGCCGCCTACTGCAAAAAATACTCTGCTTAGTCAGTCATGGTTCAAATAAGACATATTCACTACAACATGTATCACGTATGGCACTTAACTGACTGACTGATTCTATGATTGTTTCTGGTCCTCTTGCTTTGTCATTTCCTGTAAGTGTAAAATTCTTCAAACCCTCTTTCTTCATTATATTTTCAGAAATTCTGATTCTAAGTACAAGAAACAAGGGGTTACTGAGAGTAAAAGAAACAAAGATAACCACAAAAGAACCAGATTCAAAGAGATAGAAATTGATGTCTGACATTGCATTTAAATTTGTTGTTGATGAGAAAGTAAGAATCCAGAAGAGACTTACACTAGTGAGGAATACAAGAGAAGAAACTATTAGAATAGAACTTACAGTTACAACTAGCAATTTCAACAGTAAAATGATGAGACCTAGCTGTCAATCTAGTACTGCACTTAAATGTGTGATGTCACCATATCATCTAGATAAGCTCATTAGAAAAATAGCCTTGAAAAGATTTTCAGAAAAGTTACAAGTAAGCTTCGTTACAGCAGTGGGAAAAATAACTGAAGCTGAGATATATATATATATATATATAACACAAAAACACCAGACCAGATGTAGCAACAATATGATATTCTGACAGAAATCACCAGACTTTTATGATTTAGAAAGTTACTGAGTATTTCCACATATAAGGTGAACTTTAGATAGGATAAAAAATAGAGCAAATTTTCATAGATATATTTTCATTCTATACTTGGAGTATAAGACAACTGCTTATTGATTATATAAAGAGAATGTTATTGAAAATGCTGTTACTGTATCCTTAAAAATTGAAGATAAATGAAATAACAAAATCAATACTATGTTTTTCCTATACACGTCTTCAAAAAGAGAGACCCTTGTTTTGTTTACATTTCATCATGTGATCTCTTGCAAATACTGTTTCCTCTTCTTCTTTTTCTATATCTAAACAATAACAAACAGCTTGGTGTACTATAAACATTTGCTTATACTTCATTGGCAATCACAAAATACTGCTAAAAACAATACGATAATGTAGGATAATAGTACATTCCACATTCAACATTTTTATGTGCAATCATAACTTTATGTTTATATTTTCTCAATTGAGCTTGCATCGATATAAGTTTATTTAATTAGTAACAAATTGTTCTTTGAATATGCAATTTATTATGAAGTTATATCAGTAATATATAAGAAAAAAAATCTTTAATTACTTTTATTATCAGTTCATCATTATCAACGTGAATCTTTTTATGTACTTTACTAGCAGTATAGCCTGGCATTGCTTGGGTGTAATGGAATCTTTAAAACTAATCCATGGTCCTGGAGCTCAGACTCTTTGGACATTGGCATGAAAGACTAAAATGCAATAGTTGTTTCCAGTTAAAGCGAAACTGTAGACTGAAAGAAAAATGAATGGATGTTAAGTCAAATTTTGATTTCCTGGTATCAATATCAAATAGGATTTTTTCATTGTAAATTGAATTTTGAATGATAAATAAGTCCTCTGAGCAAATGGCTGAGACTAAGATCTACAATTATACCTACTTAGAGCCAAACCCGAAAAAAAAACTAAAATAAAAGGGCTGAAAAAATACAGACATACAGGCAGATAAACAGACACACACACAAACATCTTGCCTTTTATATATATATTATCGATTTTCTGCACTATTGTAAGAACTGCAACCTTGAAACTTCTGAATATCATTTCTTATGTCTTTGTCTATGAGTGTATCAAATTTGATTAAAATCGGACCACTCCTTCTATAACCCGATGTTTTCAATTATCGATTTTCAATATTTATCGGGGGTACCTCAACACAAAACCTAGCTAAGAACACTGGCAGACGCTTATAGTACAACTGTAAATTTTCAAGAAAATCGGTTCAGCCGTTTCGAAGTTTATAGGTAACAGACACACACACACACGCACACACACACACACAGAGACACACACAGATAAAGTTCCATTTATAAATAAGTTTAAATTGGTTATCATACCAAGGCCAAGGTTAATTTATCGGCAAATATCATTCAGAAATTAAGGTTTCTTTTTTAGTTGTAGTCTACAACTCTCAATTTTTAAGGGTAATTTTTGGGATTTAAAGCTTTTTTTATATGTATAAATATATGCTATTTCTTTAGCCATTTTAATTCACTGTCAGGATTTCTTACACTTTATCTTCTATTTCATTTTCCTCAATTGAAATGTTAATTTCTTAACTCATTTGTAGCAATGTCTGCCATGCTTAATATTTCTATGGTTTCAGTGCTTGACTTGTAAGTGTCACATGTGAAAAAATAATGACTGTATAATAGGAAAAAAATTTAAAAATATTTATCTTGTTATTTGGTTATTGTTCAGTTTGATACCAGCTTAACTGTTGACCCTGGAAGACAATGTGTTTTCCTAACTTAAGACCAGTTGCTATCTTAAAAGTAATGGAACTTATTACTATAGAAAGATAAGAAATTCAAAAGTATAAAAAAAATTAAATTAAAATATTGTTTTTTTATTCAATATTTCTATTTTTCTATTCCTTGTAACTTGTAAAATTTGCAAGATTAATATCTTCACATGCGTGTTCTTATCACAATTTTCTGTCACTTTTATCCTTCCATAATCTTGCTCATAAATGAATGTGACTTGGAGCTAGTCCCTTATTTTTCTACTGAATATGTAAAAGGTTTCTGGAATGACTCAATAGTGCATTGTTCTTGCCCAGAAAGAAGCTGTAACTTTGTTGTCAGTAAGTTAGTTAAGTGCCATACATGATACATGGTTTTTCCAGCCATGATCTGACTAGGCAAAAGATTTTCCCCACAGTAGGTTGTCATTTCTTTTATGAATTCATATTCTTATATGCATATGAAATTCATGATTTAATCTTTATGGCTAGCTGCTTATTCTGAGTAGGCCTCACTTTTGGAGTGCGTAGTTAATCCCTATTTCAGATGTCTGCTCAAATACACTACAGTGCAAAAGTTTGAGGTAACCTCTAGTAATTTTTAAAATTTGCCCAAAAAGTAGTTGTTTTGTACTTTAAATAAGAAAAATATTATATAATATTTTTCTTATATCAGTGCAACCCTGATATAAGAGAGTTGTCGGGACCAGATAAAAGTTAGCTTATATCAGGGTTTCTCTTATATCTGGGTTTGGTCTATTTTATATACATTACCATAGGCTCTAATTTGGGACCAGAGAAAATATATCTTATATCCAGGTTTTACTGTACATGGTTAAAACATATAAGACATGATTTGTATTAGAAATTGTTTTATGACAAAAAGAAAAATAATTACATGATTAAATTTTGCTCTTGCCAGAATATCCTTCTTTAACCTTGATTATTGCAGCGCAATCTTTTGCATTTGTTGCAAAAGTTTCTCAAAGTATAAATTCGGTAAGTGATTCCATTTTTTTCAGTGGTTCTTAAGAGATGTTTTTAATTTCTTTTTTTACTTTTCTGTCAAGTTCATTCTATGCTTTGGGTGTTGCTTCAAGCTTTTGAACTGTAGTGTACATTTGTGTTTGTTCAACAGGTTCAACATATTGTTTATACAGTAATTTTGCTGACATTAGTTACAGTTTTCTGAAAGAGAACACAATCTGATTCCTGGTTTAAACAAGGTTAGTTTATGCCCAAACATTATGATTCATGACTTTGCACTGATGGCTTCTATACAGTTTCATGAACCTAATTTCACCCACAAGACTTAGGGAAACCTGTGATATGATTTACAGGCAGTTACCAATAATTCTGCATGCTGTAATCATCCCTCTAGTCTGATATTATCAAGAATTCACTGCCTTGACAAATTAACGATGGTGAAATTTAAAACTGGATCTCATGGTTGGAATGCTAACATTCTACCCACTCAGCAACATGCCCACTCCATCTTTTTTTATGTCATTTTGATTGGCAAGAAAGATTGAAAGTGATTAGAGAGAAAAGAAGAAAATACAGTAAATAACATGACAAGACAATTATAGTTATCAACACCTGTAAAAATTCAATGGATCCTTACAATGAAATATTGTTTTTCTCCATTTCTGTTTTCATTTTATATGTTTTTAAGCTACAGATGATATTTTAAAAATGATCTGACATAGAATTAACAAGTATAATCTTAATTACATCTTTAATACATTTAACCTTGATCATATGCTTTCAAAAATCAGTCAAGCTCTTGCCTAGTGCTAAAAGCTTTAATTCCAAAACAAAGCCTAGTCAAATTCTTTGATATAAAATCTGCTTGAATTCATTCATTAGTTTTTTAAGCCTGTATCTGTTATATATCCAAACAAACATTTGAAATGGTAGTCAATCAACAGACTAATCGGCTATTATTAATGTGATCATCTTTTCACAAGAACATATAATTTATTCATTCGTTCCACCAGTGTCTAGATAATTTCTTATAAATACTTATTCACTATCTACTGTGTTTCATTGAAAATTGGACTTTTATCAGATTGCATCCAGTGGCTACAATGAACTCTTTTTGATGTCTTATTTTGATGGTGCCTTGTTGCCATTGGACATTGTATGTCTGTCTCTGAATGTCTTTAGATCCTTAGGATTAGTAAGCAGAAGCAGTTTCCTGTATCTCTTTATGTTATTATCTTCTGCCTTCAAGATAAGACAGATTAGTACATACTTCCCATGATGGGCAGACATGAAATAAAATAGATATTGGGGTTTATTTGTCAATAGGAAGAGGCTGAAATCTCTGGGTTGTATATAAGTTAACAGTACTGATTCTTCCAAGACATCATGTCTCAGCTGTTTCATTCAAGAAAAAAGGATTCATATGATTAATTCTCCACTTGACTCAATCTGTTTTAATAAAATTTGGTAGGGTTATTTTAATAATTGGTATGTTATGTCTCTACATATTCTGAAAAAATAACTTATGTAAAGGTTCTTTTTGAATGTCTGTATTTGTAGATTCCCTGCAGCCTGGTAGGTACTGTGGCTACAGGTTTTTGAGCAACTAGATTTTTACAGAGTTATTAGCTCTACACACAATCTGTTTTCAATTTAAGGTTTTTTTTCTGAGACTGGTTACCAACCAAAGCTAGAGAGCCTGGTCTACTCTTAACAAGGAGAAGAAGATATGTATTCATACCTACTCCAAATGTATTTGTATGAAAGCAAACAACCTTGGGTGGAATTTGAACTTGAGATTTCAATATTAGAATAAAGAGTAAAAAGAACTCAAAGTACTCTCTATTGTGCTCTAACTTCTAATTTTTCTTTTCACAAAAGAAGAAACTTAGTGAAGAATCATCCAAGAACAACAAGGAATAAGTTTTGTAAGATTTAAGAAGTGAATATTTCATAATTTATGTGATGTTTTATAAAACTGAAATGAGTTTACACTATTTACATTTTTTTGACTATTGTCCTCATCTTTATTGCCATATTACAACATTTTGGCTGTTTTACACTCCAGCCTAAAATTATTTGTTCACCACTGTCCTAGCATCAAAAGATTGCAATATGAGCTCTGGTAAAAATTGAGAGACTGAGACATTAGGTTTATAAGTCCAAGAAATTCCTATACTGATGTCCTCAATGACACATGGCTCAATGGATATAGACGTTGGTTAGTTCCAATGACTTGACGCAAAGAGTTGTGAATTAAATACCAGGCAGTGGTGAACAAATAACTTAGAGTTTAAGTTAAAGGGAGATAACTACATGGCTATGAAAATAATGTAAATACTACCTCATCTAAGAAATATAGACAAATACTGAAATGACGTTTTGTAAAAAAGATCCCAAAAACAAAGTTTTGTTGAAAGTATTTCATTACTTACATTGTTCAGTCTGTTGTCCTCATCTTTATTGTCATATTTACAACATTTTGGTCATTGTACTTTCTGACTTCTTCATGTGATTGGAATTTTGAACTGAACCCTATATTTTGCTCACTGGTATAGATTGTTCTCATTCCATAAGTCATGCCAACTCCAAATGTTTTACTTATCTCTATTTAACTCAACTTTCTAAGTTTTTTGTCACCACTGCTGTTGTCAAGTATTGAACTCACAACTCTTTGAGTGAAGTCACTGGATCCATCCAACACTTTTATCCACTGGTCCATGTGATAAAAGTGTTGGTTGGATCCAGTGACATGATGAAACAAAGAAAAATCTACCCTATGACTCATGGGATGAAATCAATCTACCCCAGTGATTGAAATAAACAGTTTGGCTCAAAATCCCATCATCTGAAGAAGGTTGGAGCATACAATGGCTGAAACACTGTGAATATGACAATAGAGATAAAGACAACAGTCTAAACAATGTAAATAATATAAATACCTCATCTCAGAAATATAGACAAATATTGAAAATATATGTGCTAAAATTATCAAGGAAGATATAATGGAATTTGGACTGTCATAAACATCAATGTATACAAAAATTCAGTGAAATGTAACTTTTGGAAAAATAAGTTGTATAATAAGTCTTCGCTAATTGAATTTCAGTTTTGGAAGTTGTCTTAGACATAATAAAACACTATGTTCTTGAAATACATTACTTGGAATGTAAAAGGTCAATACCCCAAAAAAAAAACATTGAGAGATATTGTCACCAGAAACTTTTGCCTTGCATGGGCTTCCATACTCATGCTTCAACAAACAAAATGAAAAAGAGAGAAATTTAGTTGTTTCTTGTTTGTAAGAAAAGCAATGTGGTAAGTGCAGAGAAATGACATCTCAGACTAAAAATTTTAGTTTTTTTGATAAAATTTTTATATTTAATTTTTTAGTTTGCTTTGTGTGAATGAATTACACTGACTGTTTATATAAAAATTGCAGAAAAAAAATATCTGCATTCAGACGATAAACTCGGTTTTGTCGTCCAAAATACAGTTGTATTTTTGTTAATCATTTTAAGTGTTAAAATATACTAAAAATTGTTAGCATCACTCTTGTAACATTCCCAACTATTGTTTGTAAGTTACTCAGATATTGTAGTACCTGGGCTGTATATTACTGATGTAGAATATTATTTATTTATTTTTTTACAGTGATGTACATGGTTCTGGAGCTATTCAAGGAAGATGGTTATCAAGTACAAGTCATAGTTTATGTGGATATGTGGAGAGCATAATAGTTAATACTAGACTTGAATAGGTTAAAATTGTAGTTATTGGGGAAGCATTGTCTTGAAAGTCAGTTCAATAGGGTAGTTATTCATGGGAAGAACCTGCTTGGGTGGAACTTACTACTCACCAATGGAATAAAAAAGCAATGGCAGTGAATTGCTAAAACTAATGGAACTAAGGAATGTAGTTTCTCTGAGCCCTTTCTATGGGAATAGGGACAGAACAGTGAGAGGATCATTTTGTCTGTAAGAAAAGGAGTTGAAAGGCGGAAAATAGTTTGTCACCCACAAAGAAGTGGATGCACTTTTGAATTCTATTGAGATTAGAATTGCTTTACTCATGAGTATTTATAGCTCTAATTTGTGGTGTAATAGACACTGGCTTTGAATTGGAAATTAGTAGAGCTGAGTTTGAATTCTAGTTGAATTCCTTGCATTCACTTGGGTGCAAATACCCTTGAGAAAAGTATAAATCCATCTCTTCTCCCTCTGGCTATTGGTTAAATATCAAGACAGATTAGGTTCTATAGCCTTGGTTAACAACCAATCTACTGCACAAAGAAATGGCAACCTACTGCAGCAAAATCTTCTGCCAAGTCAGTTATGGATTGAAAGAGACATGATCACCCAAGTTTGTATCACGTATGGCACGTAACTGACTGACTGAATTACACTGGAGTATGTGTTCATATCAGTTATTATTTTAACTTAGAATAATCATTTAAGCGCTTAACTGATAACCAAAAAACAAATTCCTAATGGAATTTGAACTTGTATTAAAGCAAAACTATACAAAATTGTAACAAAACATTTTCCAATATGTCTTTCTGTCTGTAAGTCCAGTTATGCATAATGAAATATTTTTCAGTTCTTCATGGAATACATACTGCATATAGGAGGTGAATGACAAAAAAAAAGATGAAAACATAAATAAACATTGAGAGATATAGTCAACAAAAATTTTGCCTTGCTTAGGCTTCCATACTTGTACTTCAACACTCAAAGTTAAAAAGAGTGAAATTCAGTTGTTTGCTATTTATAAAGAAAGCAGTGAAGCAAGTGCAAAGAAATGACTTCTCAGGTTTCAAATTTTAGTTTTGTGGTAAAATTTGCTTTTCTTTAATGTTTTAACTTGTGTAAATGAATTACACTGCCTATTTGTGTGAAAATTGTATAAAAATTATCATTGCTTTTAAACTAAAATCTTTAAAAGGTTCATTATCTAAAATGAAGTCATATTTTTGTTAGTCATTTAAAGTGTTAAACTGTGATGAGAAAAAGTTAGGATTACAGTATTTTCTGAAGCAAAGTGGTTGTCAAGCTTGTTTCGAGTTGTTCTGTGCTTTTTTTCCTGTTCTTTCAGATTCTGCTACAGTCTGTTAAGTGATGGTTTTCTCTAAGATTAACAGAACGAATGTTTTTTTTTTGTAACTTGTTTTCAAATATGTTAAACGTGACAAAAAGACAGTTTTCATAAGCATTACCACCATCTCTTTATATAATCTTTGAGATCTTGGATAAGATTTAAAGGGAAGGTGTGATATAAAGACTAAATATAAACTATAAGAAAACGATGTCTGGTCATTAGCAAAAAGAGAAAACCACAATACCAACCACAGGTCAGGGATACTAAAATCAAGCAAATGCAGAAATTTAAATACTTGGAAAGTGTTTTAACAGTGAACAGAAAGTGTGATACTGAGATATGAAGGCTTATTGGCATGGCCAATGACACATTTCAAAAGCTAAGCAGAGTATTGAGAGACATTAAGATTTCATTGGAAACAAAGAAAAGAGTACTCTTTTTATAATTGTTTCACTTCAAGCAAAGTTGGACTGCCACTGGTGCACAGTGGGTTACAGAGAGATAAAAAATAGGGTATAGAGGATACTGAAGAAAGGATAGATGGATGGGATTTAGGGAGGTAGAAGATGGTAATTGATGTGGCTTGGACTGTTAAATGATATCTGATGCAAACAAAAAGGAAACATACTTAACATTGAGTAGAAACAGCTAAAGTTTCTGGGACTCATAATGAGGAAGGAGGGCTTGGAGAATCTAATACTCTTAGGATGGAAAGAGGGAAAGAGAGATAGAGGAAAGCAATGTGGGACATGCTCGATTGTCTTGAGCAAGTGGATGGTGGAGCAGGGTTTGGGTGAGATCAATCAGTTAAGTGCCATATGTGAAACACACTTGGGCGATCATGTCTCGAAAGAGACATGACTGACTGCGCAGATTATCCCGCAGTAGGTTGCCAGCCAAGGCTATAGAACCCAATCTGTCCTATTATTTAACCCTAACTGGAAAGAAGAGACAGATTAATACCTTTCCCAAGGGTATTTGTGCGTAAGTGAATGCAATAAATTCAACTGGAATTCAAACTCGGCTCACTGATTTCTCGTTCCAAGCTGATATCCACTACCAAGAGAAAAAGAGTTAAGTGCAACAAGGGATAAGGGTAAGTGGAGGTCCATGATCACCTACATCCTGAAAGGACATGACACATAAAAGAAGGAAGAAGAATGACGACATATATAATTAAACAGTAAATAAGGAACACATAAATATAGCAATATTTTCATCATGTATATAGTATAATTTTAATGCTTCCAAAACAAAGCTGCTATCAATTAACCATCATAGACAATCGCTCCTACCTCCCATTAGCATGGAACAGGCTTGCCTCCCTGAGAGTAAAACACTATGCCTCCTTGGCCTCACACTCTCAGCAGACCTCAAATGTAATGACTCTATCGAATCCATTGCTAAATCCACTGCTATGAAAGTCGGTTCTCTGTGCAGAGCCTGGAAGTTTTTCCTATCTGAGTCCATCCTGAAAATATATAAATTTACCATCCACCTGTGTATTGAATACTGCTGCCAAATCTGGTCGGGTGCCCCTGCTATTCTCCTTGGGGTTCTTGACAAAATACAATGGAGAATCTGTAATGTGATCGATACCGACTTCGCAGCTTGGCTGCAGTCACTCTCTCACCAGCATGATGTGGCTTCCCTGTGCTTCTTCTATTAATACTTTCACAGCTTCTGCTCTGATGAACTTAGATCACTGGTGCCCTCTAGGTATGAATTTGCATGAGATACTAGATTAGCAACCAGGTCCCACTCTTTACAGTGAAACAGATAAAATGTAACCGCAATTTATACTCCAACAGCTTCTTTTCTCGCACTTCCCGCCTGTGGAATTTCCCTCCATAAACTTGCTTCCCCAACAGCTACAAACTCCAGGAATTTAAATGGAAGGTCAATAGACACCTTTTATCACACTAATTTGCATCCATTCTCTCAAACATTCTTCCCATCTACCCAACCCCCATCCTCAATATCCCCCTTTGTCTATCACCCTCCTTTCGACATTTCCTATAACTGACCCCTCTTTCTCATCACTTTTCCCTATGCAACTCCCTGTGCAATAGTGGTAGTGGAATGTCTTCCTTAGGGTGAAATGATTAAAAAAAAATTTAAAAAAATATGAATATAAAAATGAAATGAAGTAGTATTTACAATATTTACATTGTTTGGACTATTGTCCTCATCTTTACTGCCATGTTTATGATGTTTCAACCACTGTACATTCTGGCCTTCTTCAGGTGCTAAAAATTTTGAACCAAACTCTTTATTACAATCACTGGCATGTATAATTTTTATTCCATGTGCAATGCCACTTCTGATAGCAATGTAGTTATCTCCCTTTAACTTAACTCTCTAAGTTACTTTTTCATCACTGCTGAAGCCTGGTATTGAACTCACAACTCTTTTGCTCAAATCAAAGGAGCTAACCAACGTCTATATTCACTAGGCCATGTGTCTTTGAGGAATGAGAATGACATAATCCCCAGTGATTGTAATGAAGGGTTCGGTTAAAAATTCTTAGCACCTGAAGAAGGCCAAAACATCGTAAACATGACAGTAAAGATGAAGACAATAGTGTGACCAATGTAAATAGTGTAGGATACAATAATTTATTTGTAGTTATTTTTTTTTAATCATTTCACCCCGAGCAAGGCATTCCACTGCCACTGTTGCACAGGGGGTTACACAGGGTCAGGGAAGTGATGGGAAAAGGATGGTTAGATATAGGAAATGTCAGAAGGAGGGTGATAGATGGGTAAGGGTAATGAGAATGAGGGTTAGTTAGATGGTGAGAGTGTTTGAGAGAATAGATGCAAGTTAGTATGTTAGGAGGTGTCTATTGACCTTACATTTAAACTCCTGGAAATTGTAGCCGTCGGGGAAGCAGGCATGTGGATGGGAATTCCACAGGCGGGAAGCACGAGAAAAGAAGCTGTTGGAGTAGAAATTATTTAATGCAACAAATTATGCAGCAGTTATTACAATCAACCATGTTACTTAGAATGGTTATTTTGTTGCTTATTTATGGCTATGTTGTTTCCATAATGCACTGACTATTGTTTGTATCATGGATCAATAATTGTAAGTAAAATGATGTACTAAAATACATAATCATTTTAAGTTTTCTGAATATCAGTACCAATATTTGATACTTGTCTATGTTATGTTAGAAATTCAAAATATCAGTTTTTCGGGTTTGCCAAAAATGTAGGAAACATTTCCATTACCATCACAGAAAAATTTGTAACAGCTAAGTGAAGGATATTTACAAGGCTTTGATTGAATGGAAACTATAGCAGTGATATTAGAAGTTAAGAAGGAAATTCCACTTAAAAGGCTCTTTCTCAAGAACTACTAATTTATGGAACAGACTCATTAGAGGATGCATCTTTGATCAATACAATCTGTACCTCTTCAAGTCTCAGGTAAACTCTTATCTATCCTGTACTTATGTTTTCTTATGTCCGTAGAACCACCTCATTCAGGAACTTTCAACCTTGAGTGACTCTTGTGTGTTGCGTTAGATGAACATTTAGTAAAAATTGATGATTTAAGAAATAAATTTGGTGATTTTTCTTTTATTAGCTTCAGCATGAGTCAGACATATATCTGTTTTCTCTGGGAGTCAATTTGGCATGAAAAGTGCCATAATGATCTGCACTTAATGACACATCAGTGAAATTGAAATTTCATCATAGAACTACTTTTATCATTATCCAGTTGCTTTGGTTTACTTATAAAAGCAGTAGACATAATAGTCTGTAGTTGTTTGAAATAGTTTGATGAAACAGTCTCATTATTGTTTGAAAGTTTATATTTTATCTGATGAAGAAACAGTTAAAACAACATATTAAAACTAGTATGCTTGTGCCATAAAAAATAACAGCAAAATATTTATACCAATATGCTATCAAAAGTGACAGTAATATATATATATATTGATGTATCTACTATTGAGTATCTTACATTAAGACGTGAGAAAAAAAATCTAATCCAAACCTCCTGAGTATGACAGGAGGGAAATATGTACATATATCTACAAATAAATACACAACAGTTTTTATTATAATAGAGAGTGTATATATATATATCTATATATTTCACTACTTGATGACATAATGATTGCAAAAAATAAAATAATAAAGCACTGTTGAAGAGCAAACACATGGCAAGAGATTTAATAACTGGTAGTAAAGTTTAATAACTAGTAGTAAAGTGAATGAACTGAGCCAATACTGCCTCACTATTCTCTCTCTAATGAACTGAATTAATGCTGCGTTGTTGTTGCCTGTCACTCTCTCTCTTTCTCTCTATGAGTGTAACAAGAAGGAAATACATATATATATATATATATATATATATACAACAATCTTTATTATGATGATAAAATGGTCAAGCACTGTTCATCATTGTATTGCCTAATTCTTAAATGGCATATATTTACAATGAGCTTGGAATATTTCCTGATGACACTATATTGCTTATGATTGATTAGCTTAATAAAATCTGAAATGTGCAAATATTTTATGGTGTGTACCTCATTGATAACAAGAAAGTAAAACCTGTCTCTACTTTTCTAAAATAAAGGTGAGGATAGAAAATCATTAAGAACATTGGAAACTAATATTCCTGGATTGCTTTTTTCTTTTAGTAAATTTTCTCAACATAATTCCTTTGTCTTGTTTTCTATCTTTATATATATATATATATATATATAGTCACATCATTAATACTTTGTCTGGACTGTATATTGCCCATTTCTTTCTAATTGTCTTGCATTTTTAGATTTTATTAACATTGTTTGACTTGTGAATAGAAGGTTCATTTCTTGATGTCTCTTTCTAACTTGTCTTTCGTAAGACAGAAGATATATAAATTCATTCCTCAGATGTTTATGTAAAATAAATTTACTTCCAATAGAAATGATAAGTTACAAATTATTTCAAATTATTAACAAAAACAAGTTATTAATTTGTTTATATTCCTGATTATCTTTTTATTAATTTAATTGGAGCATGTCTTCAGAGAACTGATGAATATTATTTTCAAATAACATGTTATGAAGCAATATCTCCATGATAGTTTATTTAGACTAATATCTCCATCTTTGTTGATTTTAAATTATTTTTTCAATTTAGTTGGTGTCACATAAATTTGAACTGATAAGTTTTAATACTCCAGTGAAATCAACAAAGATTATGGCATTAGTTTTAAGTATCTATTATGTGCTTTAAGTCAGAGTTTATAATACAATGCTTTTACTCATTTTTAATTCTAAAATCATAACTAAGGTTGTCAACTCTCTTTTATTGAAAAGAACATTTTTTCTGTCCTTGTATTTTGTTAAACTTGAAAAGAAAAAATGTGTCATTTTCAATTATATTTTATTATCTATAGAAAATAAATTAAGCATTTGTAGATGTTTTCTTTATAAATGTTATGATATGTTGACAGAGTTGACAAACCTAGTCATGTTAATCTAAACTTATTTATAAATGGAACTTTGTCTCTGTGTGTGTGTGTGTGTGTGTGTGTGTGTGTGTGTCCATTACCTATAGACTCCAAAACGGCTGAACCGTTTTTCTTGAAAATTTACACAGTTGTACTATAAGTGTCTGTGAGTGTTCTTAGCTAGGTTTTATGTTGAGGTACCTCCGATAAATATCAAAAATCGATAATCAAAAAAATTGGGTTATAGCAGGAGTGGTCCGATTTTAATCAAATTTGATACACTCATAGACAAAGACATCAGAAAAAAACCTTCAAACTTCTGAATATTGTTTCTTATGTCTTTGTCTATGAGTGTATCAAATTTGATTAAAATCGGACCACTCCTGCTATAACCCAATTTTATATATATATATATATATATATATATATATATATATATATATATAAGGCAAGGTGTTTGTGTGTGTGTCTGTTTATCTGCCTGTATGCCCTTTATACAAATCCACAATTTTTATCTGATTCTCACCAAACTTCACACAAATATTCTTTAGGCTGAGTCTGAGCTCCAGGACCATGGATTAGTTTTAAAGCTTTCATTACACCCGAGCAACACCAGGCTATACTGCTAGTTGTGAATAATCAGAATTAAAGCATAGCATTGTCACAAAGATTTTATTTGGTGCTTCCACATCTGTTGCCAGCTCCCGAAAGAAAAGCATCTACCTAAACAGTGGATGTGGCAAAAGGTTAGAAATCATGGAAGTGTCAGTCTTATAAGGAGCCATCTTCTCTTCATGATACTGTACAAATTTACTAAGTCTTTTGTATGAATAATTACTCAGGTAAGATTTTGACTATCCATAAACTACATTTTCCATTTGAATAAAGGTGTTTTACTTGCATTGCCTTGCAGTAAATTGCTTATGTTCAAGATCTCTTATGGGTGTCACCTGCTTGATATATGGGCAAGTTGTCTTCACAAGTCTTTCATACTTTTAAAGTTTTACCAATAATAAAGCTTTTTTTTTTATCAATTCACCAAAGCAAGGCTTTAATGCCACTAAGATGCAAGTGGTTACTGGGAGTGAAAGAGAATGAAAAGATATTAGATGGAACTGGAAACCCAATAAAATAATAAATAAAATTTCAGAATTCAGGTGAAGAGTTTAGATTTATCAAGTTGAAGTAGATTTTAGATGAACCTAGAAACCAAAACTTAAACAAGAAACAAGGTATAAATCTCTACTCTTGTTCAAAAAACCAGGGACGAGTGTGAATCAGACAATAGGTATATTTATCTATTTGTATTGAGGAAAAGAAATAGTAAATAAAATTTTAGAGTTCAAATGGAGATGTTAGAAGTATAGGGTTGAAGTGGATTTTAGAAGGAACCAGGAATCTAATTCTAAAAATGTAGCAACTTGATTATAAAATATGAGTCCATGTTTTACAAAACAATATCAAAAAATGAGCAAAGAATTGTTTACATAGAAGTTCTTATTACATATTCTGCTTATCTTACAGATATGTCTCTTGCCGACATACATTGCCACTTTGCAGTCTCTAAGCATAATATGTTGGACACATTCATCTGTTACATTGCAGCAGATTAAACATTAACGCATCACTCAATAAGTCCCAGGCCTGACATATAGATGGCACCACTAATAAGAAATCCATATAATTTTTATAAAGTACTAACCTTTAAATGGCAGGTGACAAGATTTGGGCCCAATCAGATTATTAGTTTACAAATTACAGTTATTTAAGTGAACTAATGTTGCAAATATTCAAAACAATGGAAAAATATGAATTTCATGTATTGATAAAGCATTGCTTACTCATGGGAAAAATACTGTTCAAGCAAAGCAATGGCTTGATAAGTATTATTTATATCTGCTCTGTCACAAACAATGGTTAAGAGATAGTAATGTAACTTTAAACGCAGTTGTACAGACACAAATGATGCTGAATACTCAGGTGGCTCAAAATTTGCCGTTGTCCCAGAAAACACCAAAAATATCTGCAAACTTGTTTTGGCCAATCATAAATTGAAGTTGCATGAGATAGCAGGGAATTGAATATATCAGAAGGCAGTGTATTCACTCTTTTGCATGAACATTTATAAATGAGAAAGCTGTGTTGAAAGTGAGTGCCACACTTGCTCAATGCTTCGACATTTCAGAACATCGTTTGCAACTGTTTCAATGCAACAAGAAGTTTTTTACAAAAATGTGTGACAATGGATTAAACATGGCTCCACCACTTCACTTCCAAAAAAGACAGACACTCCATGGTCAAGACTACACATAGATTTTGCAGGTTCAATAAATGGATCACATTATCTGGTGGTAGTGGATAGCATTACTCAGTGGTTTGAAATTTTTAAGTGTAAAAAAACAACTTCTATGATTATAGCGAATAATTACATGAACTGTTTGCAAGATATTGCATTCCAGATGCTAGGGTTTCAAATAGCAGTACACAATTCACTGCCTACAAATTTGAAGATTTTTGTAAAATATTCTTGATTGAACATATCAATGTATTACCCAAGTTCAAATGGACAAGCCAAATGGTTTTGAGTACTTTTAACAGAGCTTTAAGAATAAAGCAAGTAATGAAAAATTGGGCAAAGAAAGTTCTTGAGTGTATACTGGATAACAAAAAGTCCAATACACTATCAGACATGTTACCAGTAGAATTGATGTTTTCAAGAAAAATTAAATCGGTGTTTGACAAGTTGTTACTAGGTCAAAAATGAATAAGAATAGATAACAAAAAAGACACTAAATTTTTCAAAATTCGTGAAAAGGTGTTTTTCAGAGTGCATAAAGATGGAAAAGAAATGTATGAAAATGGCATAATAATGTCACGAATTGTGGTAAAAAGGAAAAAAATGGGAACATAGAAGACATTATTATCAGTTAAAGAAAGAATTTACCAAAGAAGGACTTGAAAGAGTAGAAGAACATATAAAAAGTACTGTATGGTGTTTTTGTTGTACCTAGACCCCAAGAATTCATTGAAAGTACAAATATGATTTCCAGGAAAAGGAAGCATATGGAAAAAGCTAGAGGTTGATCTGAAATGTAAAAAAAAACATAGTTCAATATGTTAGCAAACTCACCAGAAAGTGGAGGAGGTGATTACTAATAAATAGAATTAAATAAAATTAATAAAAAGAAATCTCAAAAATGGGGATGTTGGGAATAAATAATTACATAGAAAAATACGCACATGAAAAATAATATTCTTAAGATTATATTAAACCTTGAAAAGAACAGGACAAGTTATAAAACCTGGAAAAGTAAAGGACAAGATATTCTAGTGAAGTAAAAAATAAGAAATTTATTACTTAAAATATTGCAGCTGAAAATGAAATCTGAGTGCAATAATTTAAGTAAGAAATTTCTTATATATGGTAATTATTATTATTATTATTATTATTATTATTATTATTATTATAATAGCTTACTATAATTCAATAAAGTTTAGGTATTAAAACACCATCATCAGGCAGTAAAAAGTGGTTATTTTATTTTGTAATATATATAAATAAGGAAATTTTAAAAAATAAAATAAAAATAATAAAAATAAAAATGTAAGAATAAAGAGGTCATCCAATGGGATGAAGTAAGTTATAACATTTTAAAGAATGATGTGTGTACAACTCATAGACAGTAGTGTTTCAATGTTTTGCCACGTAAATTCAGGCAAGTCAAAAATTTTAAATTGGAAAAAAAACGAAAAAGATAAAGGAGAAAAAAGTTAAAAAGAAGAAAGAAGAGATAAGAGAAAGGAGAAAGAAAAGGGAAAGTCTAGCAAAGAAAAATTGAAACAGAAAAGATAAAATATTATTACAAAATAAAGAAAATCAAAACCAACATAAAGGATAAGAATAATGCAAAAATAAAAATAAAAATTAAGATACAAATAGAAATAGATTCTTAAGGAATTTTGTTCATATATACAAATAAAAGAATGTTAGTAATTAAAAAATTACCTGTTAAATACGCTAATCAGTTTTTAGGTATAAAAAGAGAAAATAATGAAAATGTTGAGATAAAATTGAGGTAATTTCAGATATGTTTAAGAGTATGGAAAATTTTATGGTGACAAAAATTAGTGATTACATTACTTTGGTTCCATAAGTCAGTTTTGGAGAATTTTATTATGTGGATTTTTTGTTGTAAGCAAAGGAAACATAGTTCATCTAACGATTTACATGTTTTAAATTTAGTTAATATTTTCCATTTAGCTGTAGGAATTTTATTTTCATTTTTCAATTGCCAGCAGTATTTTGAGAGAGAAGTAGAATTACCATATACATTATTATTGAAAGGTAAGTTATGTTGGTAAAATCAAACTAAAAGTTATTCTTAGTACATCTGCTTGGTAAGATTAAGATTTTCAGTAGTGGAGATGGTAGATTGATATAGAATGGAATCTCTAAGGCATTTATTTTGCAAAGAACATATCTTTGGGCCATGACAGTTACAGGAACTTGTGATATTATCATTAATTATGATAAGTTTGTTGTCATTAATATCATAATGTTGTTTTAGAATTTTAATTGTGTTCTTTTATTTTTTATTATCATATCAAGATTATCAGTTTCAGTGAATTTTTATTAAAGTTTTGCTAAGGGGATTATTAATTGGAAGGTGTTTTTGAACTAGATTAAGTAATTTATTGCTTAACTCGGTAATAACCATTTGGTTAAATTGTGGTGTGTACCAAATTATTTTCCAATTTTGATTATGTTTAGTATTATGATTAATTTATTTATGATATTTAATATCCTTACAATAATAGCTGCTGATCTGTATTGTAGTAATGACTATGCTGATAGAAAATGTCTTCAGTAGAGAAATTATTGTTTATTCTGTGTTCAAATGAATGCAGTATATGTTTAATAATAGATGGTTGATGATTTGATTTAGGATGTACTAGCAGTATAGCCTGGTGTTGCTCAGGTGTAATGAAAGCTTTAAAACTAATCCATGGTCCTGGAGCTCAGACTCTTTGGACGTTGACATGAAAGACTAAAAGCAATAGTTGTTTCCAGTTAAAGCAAAACTGTAGACTGAAAAAAAATTGAATGGATGTAAGTTAAATTTTGATTTCCTGGTATCAATATCAAATAAGTTTTTTTCATCATAAACTGAATTTTGAAGGCTAAATAAGTCCTCTGAGTAAATGGTATCATGGCTGAGACTAAGAACTACAATTATACCTACTTAGAGCCAAACCTGAAGCAAAAACTAAAATAAAAGGGCTGAAAAAATACAGACATACAGGCAGATAAACAGACACACACACAAATAATTTTGCCTTTTATATATATATATATATATTATCAATTTTCTGCACTATTGTAAGAACTGCAACCTTGAAACTTCTGAATTTCATTTCTTATGTCTTTGTCTATGAGTGTATCAAATTTGATTAAAATTGGACCACCTTCTATAACCCGATTTTTTCGATTTTCGATATTTATCAGGGGTACCTCAAAACAAAACCTAGCTAAGAACACTTGCAGATGCTTATAGTACAACTGTGTAAATTTTCAAGAAAATCAGTTCAGCCATTTCAGAGTCTATATGTAACAGACACACACACACAAAGTTCCATTTATAAATAAGTTTAGATTAGATTAGATGTAGATAGGGTTAACATTATGTTTTACATTTGGTGAGTAAGTTCTATTAACTAAGTCAAGTGTAACATCTAGAAAGTCAACTTTTTTGAGGTTGGTATTTACTATTACATCAAAATTAAAGTTCTTCAGTATTCTATGTATGTATTTACGGATTCTATCTACTTTTGAGTTAGTGGAAGTATGGATAATCATGTGACCATCATCTCTGTACAATTATCTTTTATTTCAACATCACAATAAGCAGTGAGATTGTTCAAAATAAAAAGACCTACAAGATCTGATGATTCTGCAGAATTCAGTGCTGCCATGGCAAAATCAAATGGTTCCTGTTATGGATGAGGATGGATTGTCTGCAGTTTAAAATTTTATTTCTTTTTACACTAGTGAGGTCTGAAAATTCTGAAGCAAAATCCAAGGTAATTATAAACAAATCCTCTCAGATGGAGGGATAATCATTCACCATGTTGAATTGGATAAATAAACATTTATGAGCATTTGTTTGAACCAATTTAAGACTTCAGTGGTATTACACCACTGGGTTAATCCAGTATTATGTTTGATTTGTCAGTTGACTCTCTCCAGAATTTATTTACTAATTCTACCAATTTCTGGTTTTGTAGGATTAATTATTCTAATTGTGCAGCTACTATCAAAGTCTGGTTTGTGATCCTTGATAGTGATGTAAGATTCAATAGGGTTGAGTTTGCTTACTGTGTTGCTAATTTCTAACTTGTTGGTTACAATTTTACTAGTAATGTTAATGTTGTAAACTATATTAAAACTTTAAAATCATTGGTTAGGTTTTTAGTAAACAGAAACCTATAGTACTGTAGTGTAGCTATACAGTACTTATCTATTTTGTCAGAACATAAAATGATTTTGTCAGAAGTATTTCAGTTTTGCTTTGCTAGACTTTTCCTTTTCTTTCTCTTCTCTCTTGTCTCCGCTCTCTTTTTTCTTCTTTATCTTTTTCTCCTTCATTTTTTTCTCTTTTTCCCAGTCTATGAGTTGCATTCATACCATTCTTTGCAATGTTATAACCTCCTACACAACATAACTCATCTCATTGGATGACCTCTTTATTTTATGTTTTATTTAATTTTGTTTGATTATTTTTATTTTTTATTTTATTTTTAAATTTCCTTATCTATATATGTTACCAGATAAATTATCCACATTTTATTGCCTGATAATGGTGTTTTAATGCTTTATATCTATTGAGTTGCTGTATATTATTATAATAATAATAAAGTCAACATATATATATATATATATATATATATATATATATATATATATATATAGGAAAAAGAAATAGGGTTGTTCCAACGAGAGAAATTTGTATGGAATAAAAAGTGTGAGAAGCCGTGAACGTTTTCTTTGAAGTGTATATTTATTGTTTTTGTTATTATACATGTTATGATACATTACTATATAATTATATATATATCAGCATGCAGTATAGGTATAGAAGAATCCAAAGAAGTATCCTGTACATACAGTGGTTGGATAACTCTCTAAGAGAGCTCTAAATATATATGTATATAAATGCATATGGAGCAAATATAAAAAAAAATTAAGGCAGACACGTTATTTCATGGTAAATCGGAAATATGGGCCTATTTCAGATGAACTATCATCAGTGTCTGTCTTTATTTTACAAAGAAATCGTTTGTAAAATAAAGATGGAAGCTGATGATGGTTCACCTGAAATAGGCTTATATATACGATTTACCATGAAATAATGTGTCTGCCTTAGTTTTTCTTTTATATATATATATATATATATATATATAATTCCAGGTGAAGAGGACTCAAGGTTTTATTATTTTGAGTGCCCCAGCACTTATTTTATTATGGACAGTGCTCAATATAATAAGTATTATAGAGCTTAATATAATTATGTAGTGATGAATTAGTTGCAGATTGTGACACGGAAATTTTTGTTTCGCGATAGATTCTCTTCATCAGGTAATGTTTGATGTTAGTTGTACAGAGGGTTTATGTTTAAATGTAAATCATCTGTACAACCAATATCAAACATTGCCTGATGAAGAGAATCTATATGAAAACATAGAAATTTCTGTGTCACAATATACAATTAATTCATAACTATATATATATATATATATATATATATATATATATATAACATAGTGATGATCTACGTATACTGTCTTAATATGTATAGGAAAAACTACTAAAAAGTTGTAACTTTAAAAATGTATTTTTCTGACAGTATTTATTTATTTCTATTATTATATTTGATATTTCAGACCGTCCTCAGTCTTTCACCAGAAACAAATGATTTTAAAATTTAAATTAGAAACGTTTTTGCAAGAGCGTTCGTCCGAGAGATTGTTTACATCACGTGACGCAAAAAGCGACAGATTGTTTTAAATATTTGTAAACGTAAACCTATCTTTAATAATACTTATAAATTTTGTTTTAGAGAAAAATTTTAATTGTATCTAAAAAATGTTTAACTATTGAAATATTTATAAAGATTCAAAACACCTAAGTCCCTATTTAACCCTAGCCTGTGTGTATTTAATTTTAAAATCCAGTATTTTTCTTTCTTTCTGAAACATTTTTAGATACAATTAAAAAATTTTCTCTAAAACAAAATTTATAAGTATTATTAAAGATAGGTTTACATTTACAAATATTTAAAACAATCTGTCGCTTTCTGCGTCACGTGATGTAAACAATCTCTCAAACGAACACTCTTGCAAAAACGTTTCTAATTTAAATTTTAAAATCATTTGTTTCTGATGAAAGGCCGAGGACGGTCTGAAATATCAAATATAATAAGAGAAATAGATAATTACTGTCAGAAAAATACATTTTTAAACTTACAACTTTTTAGTAGTTTTTCCTATATATATATATATATATATATATATATATATATATATATGTGTGTGTGTGTGTGTGTGCGTGTGTGTGTGTATGTGTGTTAAAACATGTATTATTAATAAGAAGTCAAAACAATTTTTTTTATTTCTGGTGTAAAAGTTTTGCATGCCATGCTTCTAAAAAAGACATTTGAAAATTAAGAATTTCATTTCCTCTTCAAGATAATTTGTCATACAAATATTGTTAGGAGTTTATTGAATGGCTATACAAATTTCCAGTATTAAGGGAACCATTTCCTGCAAAAAAGATTAAACTTAAGCCATACTGTGAAGTTGTAGAGAAATTAAATCAAGCATGGCAAATGAAAATGGAAGGCAAAGTCAGCATCTCACTGGCCTTTTCACTGAGGTTAAAATAATAAGAGGACAGAATTGAAAAAGAGAGAAATAAATAAATTGTAAATGGTGTAGGAATGTGGTTTTTTGAAAGAATTATCTCAGTAGATTGTGTGAGAATAAGCAAAGGTGATAAGGAAAACCATAAAATTTAATAGGAACAAAATCGGAGAGAGGGCAATAAGAGTGCTTACACTATTTACTCTGTTCAGACTGTTTCCATATCATGACATTTTCTTATTATTGCAATATTCATGACTTTTCGAACATTATACACTCCTGTGTTTTTTAGGTGATATTTGTTAAAATTTAGAACCAAGCTATTTACTGAGTCCACTAATTCCATGTCCCATGTCTTTGGATATCTCAATTTTAGTTAATTCATTTTGATAATTCTGCAATTTTTTCTTCCCTCTTTTAGTCAGGCATTGAAACTCACATCACTCTGGAATCATTTAGCTAATGCTTTTTTTCCACTGGGCCATATTTACAATGGCCAAGATGTCATGAACATGGCAATAAACATGAGGACAGCAGTTTGAAAAGTGTAAATAGTTAGAATACCTTACATCAAAGATATAAACAAATAGACAAAAATGATTGGTAAGGTTCTCTCTCTCTCTCTGTTTATATATATATAATGTCATCCACATACAAGCCTGTTTTGCTGTATCACAGCTCATTAGTGTGGCTAGACATCCACTTGCTTCTGGCCGTGATCGAAACTTGATCGATTTGGTGTCAGTCAGGTCACTACTCGCTAACCCATAGGTGCAGGGAATCAGAGAAGGGAAATTTTAGCGTGTTATATATAAGGGATCTATACACATGCCAGTCACTGAAAGAACTCAATTCATTGCTGAGAGTAATGCATAAATCGCAGAAGTTGTAATTGTTTTTGCCTTTTTTAATTTTCCTCTGTAGAGAGCTCAATCATTATGAGAGCATAATATATTAGTCATCCACATAAAAGCCTGTTTCGCTGTATCACAGCTCATCAGTGTGACTAGACATCTACTTGCTTCTGGCTGGGATTGAAAATAGAAAAAAGTATGATAGTGGAAAAGGGTTTTGTGCGATGCATTTCATCCTTTAGGACTTCAGACTAAATTTGTGTTTACGTTGTTGCAACAACATATGTGCACAAATGAGTTACTGAGAATCTCTTTCTAATTTTTAATATGATGGGTTTATTTTGTTACCATTTTCTTTAACATTTTCTGATTGCTTAAATGCTCTGCTCATTGTATTGTCAGTATCATTCTATAGAACATTTCTCGTGCATCAAGTTTCCATTTCATCTGTGATGGAATTGTTCAGCATTCATTACCATTATCAAAAGCATTCACTTATCACAGCAGTTCAACATTTTCTTTTTACATGAAATCTTCCTTTTTCTTAATATTTTGTGTAGCTTTTGGAAGGCAGATTTTGTTATTTCAATTCACCCTGAGATTTCTGCACTTCCCAGATTGTTAAATGTCTGTATCTAACTGATTCTGACATCTAATTTTTGTAGATTCCATTTTGGTTTGTACCTCTTGTTAATGACCATACATTATGTATGTGTGAAAGATTACTGATGGTCTGTCTGGAAAATATCCAACCATTTAATATATATGCACAAAAGTAGCTAACCAACTTCAAAATACACTCCTTGAAACCTAACATACTTATCCCAGGATTTCTGCTATTCTTTTTCAAATGGTGTGCAAAGTTCTCATTCATGATAGTGTACACATTCTCTTTGTACATGACATTTCAACAGCAATTTTAGCTTTTAATAGTACCAGAAATAGAAAAACTCAAATTTGAACTGGGATAGGGCTGACAGAACTGAGTGATAATATTTTTTAGCCCCCAAACCCTGTATGATGTCTTTGCTCAAATTTTATCAATGTGATAATCACAGAGTATACAAACTCCCAAAAGAAGTCTTACTGATACATAAGCAGTTCAATGAAAGTCTTTTCATGCCTTTGCTGTAAGGTTGAATCTAATTAGTTATCAAGTTGCATCAAGACCATATAATAGTTCCTTGAAATATTCAAAATGGCTGGATTAGTCCAAGAATTACATGACATTGCAGTCTTTTTACCAAGCTTGCCTGGCTAAGATATAGAAAGCTTCTTTAACTAGAATCTGAAGTGAGCGGCATAACTAGAAGGGATTGAGTAGCAATGAGTTTCCTTTTGACAAATGTTCTAATTTTGTATGCAAAAAAAAAAAGAGTGTTTTTTTTCTCATCTCAGTTTAACTGAATTATTTTGTTCTGAATTGGTATTGGGATGAATATTCATATTAGAATTTTCAGGAAATGTAGCTAAAAAGATAATTGTATTCAGTTTATAGTTGGTACATGTAATTAAATTTCTTTTTTAGCATATTTGTTAGTGCGAGCTTAACAACTTGCCTTTCAGTAAACTGATTCAATTAACCTACTCCAATCTAGAACTACCAAAAATACATTTCATTTTTTCTCCAAAGGGTGAAGGACTATGCTCAACTTGAATTTTTAAATCTTGTTAAAGGTAAGATGAACTGTCTCTAAAAAAAAAAAAAAAAAAAAACTTTGCATGCAATAACTATTTTTAAATAATAACTTTTTGACAAAGAGTTTAAGTGGTTAGGTAATGTGTGCACTTATCAGATGATCTTGACAGCTCTCTTTGAAAGAAGAATGATTTTTACAGCATCTTTGAATCTGAAGCAATATATATTAGGTTTAGTATATTTGTTAAAAAATGAAAAGAATGAATGTATGTTTTATGACACAGTGACCCAGATAAAATGCTAACATAAACCTGTCACATCTGATTGATAAAAACAGTCAAAATAGCTATAAAAGAAAATGTATAGTATTTCTAATCATACACACTCAAAGTATTCATGATAGGTTTCTTAAATCCAGTATTAATTATAGCATACTAGCAGTATAGCCCAGTGTTGCTTGGGTGTAATGAAAGCTTTAAAACTAATTCATGATCCTGGATCTCAGACTCAGCCTAAAGAATATTTGTGTGAAGTTTGGTGAGAATTGGATAAACATTGTGGATTTGTATAAAGGACATACAGACAGATAAACAGACACACACACAAATATCTTGCCTTTTAGATATATATATATATATTATCAATTTTCTGCACTATTGTAAGAACTGCAACCTTGAAACTTCTGAATATTGTTTCTTATATCTTTGTCTATGAGTGTATCAAATTTGATTAAAATCGGACCACTCCTTCTATAACCTGATTTTTTCGATTATCGATTTTCGATATTTATCAGGGGTACCTTGACACAAAACCTAGCTAAGAACACTCGCAGATGCTTATCGTACAGCTGTGTAAATTTTCAAGAGAATTGGTTCAACCGTTTCGGAGTCTATAGGTAATGGACACACGCACACACAGACACAGACTCACACACACACACACACAGACAAAGTTCCATTTATAAATAAGTTTAGATTTAGATAATGAAATAAAGATCCAATATTAATTATAGTTTTATGATATTATTTGAAACAATTTAGAACAGGCAGGATTATATATATATATATATATATAAAATTTCATGCACTGTAAACTTATCATGTGCCTTCTAATGAACTGACCACTCTTGCATTCAAATTTTTCATTCTTGCATTGATTACGGTATTTCTATATTGTAATGATTGGAAGCTATTTTTAATTGTATAATTTAATTTGATTTGGGGTAAAAATTAAACATGACATAAGAAAGCAAAATCTTAAAAGTTAAATTAAAATTTAAATTAAATTAATAGTTGCAGTATTTTAGGGCAGAGATTATATGTTTTGTGCCAATGCGTCATGGGGGATTACTTATTCTTAATTTTAATGGAAAACAAGACCCTCCCTACAGAAGACAGCTGAAGAGAGTGAAAAAAAAGGACTACAAATAAACTGCAAGAAAACCAAATGCTTGGTCATCAGCAAAAAGAGCATTCCAAAATGCTAAATACAGTTGGTAGATACTAAAATCAAGCAGGTACAAAAATTTAAATACCTGAGAAGTGTTCTAACAGAGAATGGAAAGTGCAACACATAGATCTGAAGGTGAATTGGCATGGCAAAGGATACGTTCCAGAAGCTGAGTAAAGTATTAAGACACAGGAAACTTTCACTAGAAACAAAGAAGAGAGTACTGGATTTCTATTTGATGTCAGTTCTTCAATATAACAGTGAATGCTGGACAATATTGTCAAAGATGCAGAAAAAACTTGAAACAGTTGAAATGTGGTTCTACAGAAGGATGATGGAGATATTGTGGACCAAGCATGTGAGCAATGATGAGGTTTTGGAAAGGATAGAAACAAAAAGGAAATTAATATTGAGCATCAGGAAGAAACAACTAAATTCCTGGGATATGCAATGAGGAAGGAGGGCTTGGAGAACCTGATACTAACAGGCCAGATAAAGGAAAAAAAGAGACAGAGGAAAGCAGTGGATAACACATTTGAAGGGCCTGAGCAGGTGGATGACAGAACAGAGGTTACCTGGTGTTACAGTAGAAAGTGTGCTCAGAGCCACCAGGAATAGGGAGATATGGAAAGCCATGATCACCTATGTCCTGAAAGAAAAAGGCACATAGAAGAAGAGGGAAAACAAAGGACATTATTGACGAAAAAAATCTAAAGAAATAAGATACAGAAATAATGTAGTCTTTTTTTAATTTTATTTTTTTTATTACTTATGTCTTTTGTTTTCCCTTACATCTTTCTTTTTTTTTTCATGAATATTTCAACAAATAGTATTTAAATGATTAAAAACAAAGTAGCAGATATTTTAAAAATGATTGTTTAATAAAACCATTCTTTTGTCAATGAATAAATAAGTAGAATGAAAATATTAGGCAGTAAACAACAGAAACTACAGAACTATTTGATAAGTAAAGATGACATGAGAACAAAAACTCATTGCTATCTATAAAAATTCAAATCTTCGAAATCTGACTGAAATATCTGGAAAATTTGACTGTGGCTTTGTTTTTATTCAGTTAAGTATAAATTTTATATGGAGAAAATAAAAATATATTTTTGTTGTTTTTCTGATATGCAGAATTTAAAGCACAAAAGTCAACAAAAGAATTGATAAAAAGTTTCTTTTTAAATTGTTGTCAGAGACAGGGGCAAAGACTTGTTTGAGAAAAAATAATTTTCAACATTAGGAAAACAAAAAACATTTGTTTTCTTTCTAGAGAAAGAGAGAGAATTAATGATTAGAACAGTTTTTAAATTTCTCAGACATGCTTAGAGGCTTTTAGTTTACAATGCTGATGTTATTTAGAATGGATACTCACTGTACTATTTATTTCTAGAATAAATAAAACTTCAAAAATTGATTGAAGTTATGAAATTGCTAATTTTCCAACATGAAACTAATGTTGATAACTGGAAAAACTATATATATATATATATATATATATATATATATATGGTTATATATAATTTAATCTCAAGCAAGGTGGGAAAACCACTAGTACAAAGAGGATTACATTGAGTGAAAAGATTGGCCAAAGAGGTATTGAAGAAAGAATAAACAATTTATGGGACTCAAGGAGAGAAAAAAAATGGCAACTGATGTTGCATTTTAGTTTTTGTAGATTTTAACTACCAGGGAAAACAAGCAAATGGAAAGAAGTTTCCATGTTGGATTTGTGAGAAAAGAAACTATTGAAGTAGAAGTTGCTGTTACATTTAACTATATCAGTGATAAAAAAGTGAGACCTAGATGCCAATCTAGTAGCACACTTAAATTCATGTGGTTGAGGCACCAGAGAAAAAACACTTGTCAGAAAAAATATTTGTAGAAAAAACAGAGGAAAGCCATGTCATATCGGCAAAAAAATGACTGAAGTTGAAATGCCAACTCTGGATTGATTACATTGCAGATTCTTCTTTAGGTCTTGTCAAGAACCTTGAGATGAAGAGCAGAAGCACCTGACCAGATATGTTAACAGTATTCAATGCACAGATGAATGGTCATTTTATGAATGCTCAAGATGAATTCTGACAAGAAGAAATAAAAATATTTATAGATATATAATTATATATATATACACACATACAATGTGGCACTTACACACACTCACACATGCAAACACATATATGTAGTTATTATTATTATTATTATTATAGCATATTGCAACTTATTGTTATGTCGCCAAGTATAAATGAATAACTCAACAACAGAATCAAAATATAAGTTGTATTCCGTGGAAAGACAGTTAGTATGTACAGAAGTGATTAGTACTATTTACAATAGAAAGATACAAGAGTCCAATCTGTCATAAGACGTGTGTATATGTGATTACTTCTGGTACGCCACCGGAAGTGTGACTAACTCTTCACAGACTCGCACTGACTCTTCAGTAACTCATTAGAGACTCTCAAGTGACTCTCTACGACTCTCCTGTAGAGAATCCACCATTGCTATATATAGCAATGGGAACAGTCCATTTGTAGTCAAATAGGAGCGGCGCCCTAACACTTATTAAGTATAAAGTTTTGGTATTTAATACAACACTATCAGACAGTTTAATGTGGTTAATTTACTTGATTATATATATATATATATTTTCTATTTGTAAACGAGTTATTACTTGACCTAGGTTTCTACCATAAGTGGTGTCTTCAGGTGATTTTCAATAACTGATTTTACTGTTAATTTTTTTTTATGAACACTCATGTAACGGTGGTTTTTTGAACACTCATGTGGTAGGGAATTTTTGAACTTGCAATTTTTAAAATTACAAGATATTATAATGTTTTCATACATGGTTGTATGAGCCTAATAGGTATTTTTTAGTATGGTTACATATAGTCATAATTTCCGTTCTTTCATTCAATAGTTCATTTTCATTTGAAACCTAGGTCGCATAATAATCATTTACAAATGGAAAATATTCAAAAGGTTTACAATATAATTGTATTGAACACTTTTTAATACAAATGTACACTAGTCTAATTTTATCATGACAAAAAACTAAGTAATTAAACAATATATATATATAATCAGACTTTTAAAAAATTAGATTAAATTAAACTAAAAATAAGAAGGTCAGCAAATGAGATGAATAAAGTGAGGTGGAAGGTTATTATATTTTAAAAGAATTGTGTGTGCGATACAAAAATGTATCAGTGTTTTACGAAAGAAGACTAGACATGTCAAAAGTTTAAATCGGAAATGGAATAAGAGAGTAGCATAGAATATAAAAAGTGAAGAGTTGGAATAAATGTATTAAAACATAAAGGATAATAATATTAATAATATAAAAAATTTAAAAATTCCATAAAGGGTTTTTAAAAAAATACCCAAATAAATGAGAAAGAACATGAGTGAAATCTTGAAAACATAAGTACTAGATAAAAGAAGACAAAATACTAGTTAAATAAGTTTCATTTTAAAGTATATAATTAAAAAATGGGGTAAATTTTATAGATTAGAGCAAACAGTAAATATATTGAGATAATTCTAGATATATTTAAGAGTATAGAAAATTCTATGGTAGCAAAAATTTGTGATTTCATTAGGTTGGTTCAACAAGCTAGCTTTGAAGAACCTAATTATATAGATTTTTCTTGTAGGCAAAGGAAACTTATTTCATGTATCAATTTACATGTTCTAGCCTTTGTTAATATTTTCTTTTAATTGTAGGTTTTTTTTTTTTAATCATTTCACCCCAAGCAGGGTGGCAATACCACTGATATGCAGAGGGCTACATAAGAGTAAAAGATTAGATAGGAGGAGAGTACAAACTAGTTACAGGGGGTGTCAGAGAAAGGAGTAAAAAAAGGATGGGAATAAAAGTGTGATGATAGTTGCAAAGGTAGAGAGAAGAAAAGATATACAGGGTGATGTAAAAAAACTAGAGTCAAGTGGTTAAGAGATGGGTATTGACATTGCATTTAAATTTCTGTAAGTTGTAGTCGTCAGGAAAGCCAGAATATGGAAGTGAGTTCCACAGGTGGAAAGTGCAAGAAAAGAAGCTGATGGAGTAGAATTGTTGTCTGCATTTGGTTGATCTAACTGTGAATGTTTGGGATCCAGTTGCCGGTCTGGTTGCACGAGTAAACTCCTGTGGCATCAATGACTTAAGTTTGTCAAAGCAGAAGCCATGAAAATATTTATAGAACAGACAGAGGGAAGTCACATCCCACCGGTGAGAAAGTGGGTGGTGAAGTCAATCCACCAAGTCAGTACTTATCACATTACTGATTCTCCTTTGGAGCCTCTCAAAAACACTGAGATGAACAGCGGGGGCACTTGACCATATATGACAGCAGTATTCTATGCATAGATGGATGGTTGGTTTGTATATGTGCAAGATGGACTCAGGAAGAAAAAACATCCTGGCCTGACACAGTGACCCAACCTTCCTAGCAGTGGATTTAGCTATTGACTCAATGTCATGGTTCCACTTGTGATCGAAAGAGAGGGTAAGACCGAGGAGGTGCAGTATATTGCTCTCAGGGAGACTTGCTTGGTCCATGCTTATAGGAGGCAGGATAGGTTGGCAATGATGATTGACAGACAGCAGCTTCGTCTTAGACACACTGAAATTTACAAGCCACTTCTTTCCCTATTCCACCACTGAATGTAGATCCCTTTCAAGATCAGCAGTGAGGTTATGTTTGTTCACCTCTCTGGATTTCTTACTGATGTGGGGTTAAATTGTGGTGTCATCTGTGTAGATGCCTACTTGGGACTTAATCATGTCTGAGAGATCATTTATGAAAATAAGGAAGAATGTCGGACCTAAGATAGAGCCCTGAGGGATACTAGCATTTGTACAGTAGGATGTGGAGGCATGCCCATTCAAGACAACCTTCATTATGCGGTTAGACAGGAAAGATTTAATCAAATCAAGCAAGCGTCCGCTGATACCATAACCCTGTAGCTTGCATAGAAGGCCAGTGTGCCAAACCCTATCAAAAGCCTTGTGATGTCCAGGGCAACAGCACAATCTTCGCTGGACTTCTCAAGGGCCTGGTATATATTAGCATCTTTCAATTGTCAGTAGTATTTAGAGAGAGAGTTAAAATTACTTCTTCTTCTTCTTCTATGTGCCCTGTCCCTTCAGGATGTAGGCGATCATGGTTCTACACGTCTCCCTATCCCTTGTGGTTCTTAGTATGTTTGCTCCTGTTACACCTTGCAACCCCCGTTCTGTCATTCACCTGATCAGGCCCTGCAAATATGTTATCCACTGCCTTCCTCTGTCTCTTTTTCCTTCCATCTGGCCAGTCAGTATCAGGTTTTCCAAGCTCTCCTTCCTTATTGCATGTCCCAGGAACTTCAGTTGTCTCTTCCTGATGCTCAGTATTAATTTCCTTTTTGTTGCAATTCTTTTCAACACCTCATCATTGCTCACATGCTCAGTCCATGATATCTGCAGCATCCTTCTGTAGAACCACATTTCTGCTGCTTCAAGTTTTGTCCTCATTTTCGATGATATTGTTCAGCATTCACTGCCATATTGAAGAACTGACATCACATAGCAATCCAGCATTCTTTTCTTTGTTTCTAGTGAAATTTTCCTGTGTGTTAGTACTTTACTCAGCTTCTGGAATGCGTCCTTTGCCATGCCAATTCGCCTTCAGGTCACTGTGTCACACTTTCCATCTCCTGTTAGAACACTTCCTAGGTATTTAAATTTTTGTACTTGCTTGATTCTAGTATCCCCCACTTGTATTTGGCATTTTGGGTTGCACCTTTTGCTGATGACCATGCATTCAGTTTTCTTAAAGTTTATTTACAGTCCTTTTTTGTCACTATATATTCTATTATTGAAATATAGGTTATGCTGATAAAAGCATGTCTTAAAACAATTTTTAGTATATTTTTTAAAGTTTTGTTTAAAGTGTAGATTTATTGTTATTATTCTTAATAATATTACTTGTTTTTTGTATGATATATTAAGTGTCCATAATGGTATTTGTGTCGCTACACATGTTTTGTGTTTAAGTTGACTCTCATCAGGTGAATAAACTTGTGACTTTACATATTGAAATCTGTTTGTCTTTCTGATGGCCAAAATATCATGTATATATAAACCACATCAGAGACAGCATGCATTTCCTAAGCTTTATACCTCAAAAAGTAGACCCAGGTACACTCATAGAAAAATTTGACATGAACTGCTTGTACAGTAACATACCTCACAAACTAGGTAAACAGGCCATGACCTTTTGGATTAAAAAACACCCAGAAATACTTCTCACACACTTCACCCAAGAATTTATTATACAGAGTATAGAACTAATTTTAGACAACAATTCATTTCAATTTAACAACGAAAACTATATTCAAACAACAGGTACCGTGATAGGGACAACATGGCACTGACATATGTAACATTCACACTAACATATCTAGAAGAAAATCTATAAAACCAAATAGGACACAAATATGGAGAAGACATAAAAACAGAATTCACTAAAGCATGGAAAAGATATCTAGATGATTGTTTAATCTTTTGGAGATCAACATGGGAAGACATAAATAAACTACATGATCTACTCCGAAACTTGCACCCCAAAATTAAGTTCACACTAGAATATAGCTATAATGAATTACCATGATTTGCCGTTCTTAGACAAACTCATGAAAACAAAAACAATTACACCATCACAGACATTTATTATTAACCCACAGACACCCAACAATATCTCCAAGAGTCTCTAACATTGTTTGTTTCCCAACATTTGTACAAATGTATTAGAAGTAAATTCAGAATAATCCCTATCTACCAAAATGTAGATTATGACATGCTCATGATGCAGGAAGAAATATTTCTAAAAAAATACAAGCCTTCCTTCAACAAAAGAACATGAAAAACCTAAGACACACACACACAGACACACTAAATTCAAATATGTAAAAAACAAAGTTTGCAAACTATTGTAAAAAATAGTATTCCAAAAACAACAAAAAGAATTAGATCATCCCTAGAATTGAATCAAAATTGCTGAAGACAATTTTGAAGTATAGAGATGGAATCAAATTTTGCAAATCAAAAAAATTTTCTGGCCAACAAAAGGTGAATGATTCCCAAAATGGAAGAGATTTAATGAGTATATGTGAAAAAAAACAACAAACACACATACATATGAACTTTCTGACCTGTTCACCAACCACTTATCTATATACACTCCGGATCAAAAATTTAAGACCACTTAAAAATCTTTAAAAATATTTTTTTTTTTACGGATAGATTTGAAACTCCTCCCACTTAAGGTTACCAATACTACAATCTAAAAGGTTATGGAAACAAAAGCTACATTCCAAACATTTTATTTAGAAATTTACATTTTTATAAAATGAGGTGATTTACACATGATCAAAATTATAAGAGCAGAGACAAAAATTCTATGAAATTGTACAAAAAGTGTATGAAAACATTCAACAACCAAATTTAATAATGAGTTCTACCTCCACTGCTTTTGATGACTTCAAAAATTCTGTCGGGAATGCTAGAAATAAGCATTTCCATTAAGGTGCGGGGGATGTTGCTCCAGCTTCTGAAGATGGCTTCACAAAGTTCATTTTTTAGGATGTTGCCTTGCTTTTCATGCATACATCCATACATTTCTATATAAGTTTCTTTGTTGTTTCCATTTTCTTTAAATTCTTCTTGTTGCTTACATATTTGGTCCATGGCATCCTTAGTAACTTTCTGTATAACAATATTTCTGTTGCTTCAAGACTCTTTTTCATCTTTGAGGCAACTGTAAAGCATTTACTGCTTTATAGAAGGACAGATATCACATAAAAGTTCAGTAATCTTTTCTTTGTTTCTGTTGTTATAGAAAAAAACCATATTAAAACTGTTCACTCCATCTAAGCTGAAATATCATCTTGTGAAGAAGTAATATTGGGGCTATTTATCATAATTAATAACATTTGTAAAGTGGTTTTACTTAACAGAGAGTTTGTAATAATTTTTTTAAAATTCAGTATAAATAAATAAGTACTACACATTCACCCAATTTTTACATTTTACCCAAACAGCTTAAATTGATCAAAACCCAAGCAGGATAAGCTAGTCTTCTACAAATTTGGCAGTATGGTGCGTAGATAATATGTGACATATTGATTTTTGTTTTATGGTATTTATTAGATAGTGTTAGTCTAATGATAAATATGTACTGTTTATTTAATTATATCGAATTTTCTTCATTTTTATTATAAACACTGCATTAAATACATTTTCTAAAGAGGAGTTACCAGATATAGAAAATATGAACTTTTATGACGGAGTTGTAAACAAGTGGAAATGTTTATCTTAGAATACTTAATTGTTACAATTTCAATATGAATGAATGAACACTATACCACACATTGTTCCAAACACTGGTTGTAGAATAATTAATAAGAACATCACTAAACCAATGACAAATAAGATCAAATTCTGCTAACCTGGTATTTTAGTGGTATATGTACATTATGAATAAGTAAATTTTATTGGATATATTAATTTTAGTCTTAGAGTGTTTGTAGTTAATATAACATATTTTTATTATGAACATAACTGCAGTGTATATTTTTTTAGCTTATTTAGATGTCCACTGTTTTATTATTAGTTATTTGTTTAGTAATTTGATATGTAGAGTGTCCGATGTATGATATAATTTAAAACAACGTTAAGTGTAAAGTTACATTAACAATTTGTCATAATCACAATTTTTATAGGAAGTAAACTTCTAATAATTGTGGTACAATTTAAAGCATAAATTTATTTTTATTTGTACAACAAAGTTTTTAAATGTAAAGCTGCATATAAGTTTATTTTACTCAATATATTTAGTATAATAAGCAGTATTATTATTGAAACATTTGAAAAAGTTTAAACATTTTAGTAAATATTATATTCAGAGAAAAGGAAGGAAAAACATATCGACCAAAAGAAGCTTGCATGTAGTTTTACTTATTTGATAAACTCTTATCACTTTGCCTACTTTTTTTGAATTTAGGGAATTTCTTTCTGAAAATATACATAGATAAGTTTGTAAAAATATATTCAGTTATAATCTGAGATTAAGGACAGAATGGTTAAATAAAATAAAGACAAGAGGAAAACTGTATTTTAAATTGCCTACACATTTTGTCCTGTGATGGACTTTATCAAGGCAAAAAGACAAAATGAGCTTTATTCTAAATTACGTATCTATAAACAAACAGTGTTGGCAACCACAAAGACACTCACAAATCATTTCAAAAGATTAACAGAATATTTTAATTTTTAGAATTTCTTCATGTGTAGTGCAAAGTCAGAAGATATTAAAATGAAGGGAATTTGACCGTTTTCTTTGAAAACTGTTTATTTCATGTGTTAGTCTGTTTTAGAATTTCTTCATGTGTAGCACAAAGTCACGAGATGTTAAAATGAAGGGAATTCAACCGTTTTCTTTGAAATTTTTATTATGTATGTTAGTCTGTTTCAGTATAATTTCCATAAGTAAAGGTGAGATTGGGAATAGATATTTTTGCATTTTTCAATTGACTGACTATTACTCATTGCAAGGTTTTCTGCTTACATTTTTCAGCTGTTATAAATTTACTATTATTATTATAAATTTTCTTGAATTTACTAAAGTCAACAGAAACTGTCTATACTTTATAATTTCTTTCCGTCTCTGCAAATAATTTATCTTTTTTTTAGTTATTTCTTTCACAACTTATTCTTGGAGTCTGAACTTCACATATATGTATATTGAGGGATAGATATTTTCTTTACGTGATAATGCTAGGTATTTTAATTACTAAATTTTCCATATTACTACAAATGACTTCTGCAGCAACTTTTGGTCTAAACCTAAAAGAGGATAGAATTTTGAAGTAAATATACATGAATGTGTCAGATCAGCAGCAAGAATGAAAAAAACATGAATATTTTTTTTCAGAAAAGCTATCATGAACTTTTATAATAAATTCTTTTTAGATTTCAGCTCAAAGAAAGTAGAATC
Source organism: Ascarosepion bandense (assembly GCA_037127315.1). Taxonomy (NCBI): domain Eukaryota; kingdom Metazoa; phylum Mollusca; class Cephalopoda; order Sepiida; family Sepiidae; genus Ascarosepion; species Ascarosepion bandense. The sequence goes on from JBBBDQ010000739.1 coordinate 1,836,525, forward strand.
TATTCAGGTGGCTTTAAGTTGTCATTTTGTGACAAAAGTGTTTTCATCACATTTTCGATTTTCCATTATAAACCATTGGATAAACAGTGTCATGTAACAGACTTAGTGAACAAAAAATTAACATTTTGACTAATGTTTTCTTTAGTCTTTCTTGTATCATTTAAAATTCTCAGATCAGTCATTGTCATTAATCCATGAGCTATTCTCACTCTTGCTTTCTTTTTAATCTTATACTAATCAAAACAATCTTCAAAGATTTTTTATTTACAGAGTTCTTGATTTCAGAAGTAATCATGGTTAGTTTCATTTACCAGGGACAACATGTCAGTATCACTTGTTCACAATAGATACACACAAGAAAACTATAACTATTAGTAAGAACAGGGCTTCTGTACATATATATATATATATATATATATATAAATAGAGTAAGTAAAGAACAAGTAAGAAAAATGTATCTTTAATCTAACATGTTACACTTTAACAAGCTTCTCCAGAGATTCTTTAAAAGCAAATATCAACTTACTGTCTCTTAGATTTCTAAATCATTTGTTTTTAAAGACTCTTTGAAGGAGCTTGTTAAAGTGTGACATGTTAGATTAAAGATACATTTTTCCTACCTGTTCTTTACTTATTCTATTCATCTTGCCGGATTCTGATCCATATATTTAACTCATATATACAATTAAACCATATATATATATATATATATATATATATATATATATCCAAATGAATAAAGAATGAAGAAAGTATTAACAACATTCAAAACATTTATTTAAAACAGTGCTCAATATAGAAATAGAGCAATGAATATTTATTATAAGTTATAGTTTAGAACATGTGCAAATTATAATCTACTACAAAAGTGTACATTTTGTTTTGACATCAAAAAAACAATGTCTAATGATGGTACTAAACGTTTGAAACTCCCTAGAAAACTGAGGGAAAAGAATTTGATGATGTCATGTATTCAAATAAATAAAAGAATTTGTTAAGAACTTATGGAAACTTTTGCATCATCCTAATATATCTCTTATCTGACTTATGTACCTTACATAGAAAAACAGATACAAGTCATGCTTCTCTGAACTTTTCAAGGAATTTCTCATGCACTGCTGATATCTTTCCAAGCTTGTTTTCTTTTGCAAAAAAGAAGGTATGTTTTAAACTAAAATTTTTCCACAGAAAGACAATGAATACTTCTGTAGTGTCTGTTGGTATCAGTAGCAACTCTTAAACAGAATATAAGCAGCAACTCTCAAATATTAAAAAAAAACATGAACCCTAAGGTAAATCTTCTCTCTTTCAAACTTGTGATATGAACTTTACACACTGAAGTTAAAAGAGCTGTGAATGCTCCATACTAAATATAAACCAACACAGTAAGTTTCACTCAAACATATGAATAATTTGTTGTGTATGCAATTTACTTTTAACAAAAGAAACTCTTGTTTTAAACTTCTCTCTTGTTAATTTTGTTTTAATAAATATTATTTTGCATTGCAAATCAAATGGTCTTTATTTTGTGTATATACTCTGTCTCACCACTATTATTTCATATACTATAAAATATTCCTCTAAGAGACATTACACATTTAACTACTGAAGTAGCTTATTGCTAAACTTTTATTGTCATATATTAGGGAATTTTAAAAGTAATAATTTATTTCATTATGAAGAACCATGAGACAACCAACCAAGACATAACCACAGTTGAATAGTGGGAAATTGCATTGATAATTAGTATATCTTCTCTTCTAGCCAACTGTGTGTTGTATTATTGTACATTTCAGAGCTTAATTGAAAAAAATTGCAACAAGGGAATTTGGATACTTCTTAAGCTTTCACTTGAGAATCAAATACAAGGTTCCAGCATCTGTAGCAGTTTATTTTAACCAGGGATGTCAACCTTTCATTTTTTCATTGCATTGTTATATGTGATAAAAAAATAGGTTTGGTATGTTAAAAAAAATGCTTTAATTTAATTGACCCACGTCTATTGAACAGGTTAAGAGGCTCATCCCTTGTTCCCTGTTTAGTATGTGGTTTCCGGCTTTCTCTTTTACAATCTTTTCACTATTACATAGCCTCCTGCACATCAGTGACATTACAGCCTTGGTCTGGGTGATACGATTAAAAAAAAAAAAAAAAAAAAAAAAAAAAAAAAAAAGATTTTTTTTTCTTTTTTTTTTCTTTTTTTTTGTGTGTGGCTTATCAACCTTTTGCTGGTTATTTAAAGTCAGAAAATATTTCTAGATTGTAAGAATTTTCAGGATATAATAATGATTTTCTGATACATATCCTGCTAATTAGCCCATAGCTGGGGAGAAGAGATGGATTCTTTCTTTTTCCAAGGATTTTTTCATATGACTAAATATAATGAAACTGACTGCAATTGGAACTCAGCTCTCCAATTTCAAATTCCAAGTCGTTATCTATTACAACATCCACAGATCCAAGCTTAGAGAACCTGGTATCTCCAAGTGATGACCCATTTTGGTACTGACCTGGTTCAATGTTGCTTAATTTCAGGGATCTTACAAGGACCAGGTTTTCAATGTGATATAGCCGTAAGCAATAGAAAATGAAGAAGATGAGAGATCAGTGGCAAAACAAAATCCAGGACTCCATCCACATGAATCATTGTTTTACATTTTATGGAATAAAAAAATATTTATCAATGAAAGAGCCATCACTTCAGATGTTTATTGCCAACCATTTAATCAGCTAAATTCAAGATTATATTGAAAGTATTCTGCTTTGGTAAAAGCTGTTATTGTTTAATATAATAATGCAAGAGCAAACTCTGTGAAACAAACCCCAAAAAAATAAGACAGGAAAGTTTTCCCACATCTTCCATACTTATCACATTTAACACCTAAAGTTTTTTATTTATTTCAGCCACTAGAACATTTTATAAATGGTAGAACATTCACGAAGAAATTAAAACTTGTCATCCAAATTTTTTTTACAGGGAAAAACCTGAATTTCTTTAGACATTGAATTGAAACTTTGTCTTCTTGATGGCCTGCAGTCATTGAAATTGAAGGCTGAATATTATCTTTGATAAATATTTGAATAAATTTAACTTTGTCTTTATATCCTTTTCATAAGATGTAATATTTTTCCAAACACTGTAATATACGTGTCAAGAACTTGAAGTAGAAGCTTATGAAGCTTTATCTGACTAATTCAGCTTTAGTGCTGAAGAATGTTTATTTTATTGTGATAGATGGTTACAAACAAGAGATAAGAATGGATATCCTTATTTTATTACCACAATTATTATCATAATTATTATTATTATAATTATTATTATTACCATTACTGTTATTATAGTAACATCACTAAGTAGAGGCTTATGAAGTTTTATTTGACTCATTCAGCTTTACAGCTGAAAACATTTATTTCTTATAGTAGATGGTTACGAAAAAGAAAAGAGATGACCACACACTATCATGTAAATTTTATTCTATCTGCTGACCTGTTTCAGATATTTGACCATAAACAAAAAAAATGATTTAGCATTATGTCTTCATGATATTCTCTAAAGTAGTTACATTTGAACAGGCATTCACAAAGTTCACTGAGGATTTCTTACAAATAATTGCAGATAAAATATGTATAACCATAATGTTCAGAAAATTTTTTTATTAAGTGTTTAGCTAATACGAGAACCAAGAGCCATGCAAGATAATGGGCTACTGGTTCAGGATGATGCTTGTAATAGGATCAGGTAAGGAGTACTATTTCTGAGGATATGTAGTAAAGATAAAGGTGAACCCAAGTCATGAAGAGATTGTAGTGATTTGGAAGCATCCTCTCTGGAGTCTGTTCCATAAGTAGTGGTTTTGGAGTAGACTACAAAGTAAATGAAAATGATCCATTCAATTTTTGTTGTTCAGTATTGTTGAAGATTTAAACAAAAACATTTGATGAAGTTAATATTGACAGAAAGATGCAGCATTTTGATTATTCCACACATTCAGACTTATATTTTCATTATTTAATAAGAATATTAATTTGAAAAATTTCAAGCTAGATTGGGATAGCAAAAGTTGCCTTCTAAAAGCCAAGAAAAGTATTAACAGAAAGAGTACCGAACTGTTACCTAATAGCAGTTCATTGAATGTGAGATAATCTCTTTACAGATGAAGAAGAAATGTGAAGCAATAGAAATGTGATTCTATAGAACAGGGCTAAGAATATCCTGGACTGAACATGTGAGCAATGACAAAGTTTTAGAGAAAATAGAAACCAAAATAAACACTAATACTTAACATCAGGAAAAGCTTGTTGAAATTTCCATGGAAAATTTGATTCTTACAGGACAAATTGAAGGCAAGAGCAGTAGAGGAAAACAATGCATAACCTACCTAGCAAGCTTGAATAAATGAATGGTTAAACAAGGTTTAGAATTGATAACAAAAAGGACAAAATTTATTAAAAGCTACAAATATGTTTAAAATATAAATTTTGTTTGAACATGACTTCAAGGTTTGATCAAAAGACTCAATTTTCCACTGTTTTTGATTAATTATGTAAAAAAAAACATCAAAAGAAATTAAATTAAGATTACTGGAATGTACTTGAAATAAAAACATTGCATTTTAATCATACATACCATATTTTTGTAATTATAACACATTTATGTGTGATATTTAAATCATTTTAATATTAAATTATGATTTTTAATAATTTATATTTAATTTACAGGTCTTTGAAGTTCTACTTCATGAAAGATGATTGCATAGGTATTAATCTAGTCCTGGTGACCTCTATCCTAAGGCCTACTCAAATCCAACCATAAAATAATTTTTTTTGTGAGGGTAGGTGGGTATTTTTTCCTTAAGTAAAATTCATAAAAAAGGACACTTATAATTACCATCAGAAAGATAAATTTCTAGGGTACATAATTAGGAAAGAAGACTGCAAACATTTGGTAGTTAGTGGACAGATTAAAGGAAAACAATGCATAACCTTTTTAGCGAGATTGAGTAAATGTGTGCCAGAACAGGGTTTAGAAAAGATAAGGAAAAGGCAAAATTTATTAAAAGCTTCAAAGAACAAGGAATTTTGCAGAGCCATGATTGCCAACATACTGGCGAGACATGGAACAAAGAAGTAAAAAAAAAAACAGTTGCGAACTATTTACCGATGACTTTTTTTTTCTGTTTTGCTTTTTGCATTATTTATCATGTCACCAAGAATCCTGTTTTGGATAAAAGGAATTTTCCTTTGTCGATACAGAGGACAACATTTTTTTGTTACCTTTCACTTTCTGTTCTTTGAATGTTCTTTTCTGTATACAGATGTGCATATTTTCATCCAGTAGTGATATTTCATTCAGAGTAACAGAAAGTAAAATAAAATATTCACTCTCTCTCTCTCTCTCTCTCTCTCTCTCTCTCTGTTAGATTTTCTATATACTCTGACCTTTGAATTGCTAGATGCAATCACGTGATATTTTTAAACCAATGGTAACTGTTGAAAGATAATGCATGTGTAAATCAAAACACACACACACACGCACACACACATATATATATACATATATTTATAATATTGAGATGAAAACTCAACACATAATTAAACAGCTATAAATGAGAATTTTTTTCAGCAATGTAGAAAAATTTTACAATCGCTTCCTTCAGACCACTGAAAAACAAATGAATAATTCTCATTTTTGATTAAGCAATATTGATACACCTAAAAACATATTCTACAACTACTACTCCTTCATTCTTGAAATAACTATGAATTCAAAATAAATAATTTTTGCCATTTATTTTAACATCTCAGCTGAAGAAGAACAATATTGTTCTGAAGCATGAAAATTTTTGTGTCGTGATATAATGCTTTTATAAACTAGTGTAATAATAAAATTACAATATTAAGTTCTACACTGTATTGAGCACTCATTATAAAAGTAAATGTTCAAATAAGAGATTTTAATCTGCATGTTCTTTCAATTTCTTATAATATATATATATATATATATATATATATATATATGTAGTACTTTGCAAAAGTATTAGGACAAGAACTATTTTATCTTTTATGAGACATATTGACAGAAAATAAACAATTTAATTAAAGTAATTTTATTTGATTTACTCAACAAATGCTTTAACAAGAAAAAATACTTGTTACAAAATAAATTTAATATTTAGTATAACAGCATTTTGCTTTGATCACAGCCTTCATTCTGTCAGGCATTGACATCACAAGCTTCTTCAATGTATCTAATGGTATCTCCTGCCAAGCAGCTTGTATTTCTTTCCAAAGTGTGTCTTGCAAAGTAACATTAGATTTATCAATTTTTTTAACCAAAATATTCCAGAGATATTCAATAGAGTAGTTTCAAAATAACTTGTTTAATAGAAAATAGGAAAAATTAAATATAACTTTTTTTAAATATATTTCTTTTACTTTTAGTTTTAAATAATCAATATTTATTAGCAATTTACTTGGCTTTTCACCCTGTATTTGAATTTCAGTGAGGTTTTTAGGAAAATCACCCCTGTTCTAATACTTTTGCACACTACCGGTCATGTGCAAAAGTGTTAGGACAGGGGTGATTTTAAACTTTATTTGCCTCATAAAAGATAAAATAGGTCATGTCCTAATACTTTTGCACAGTACTGTATATAATTATATAAATGAATATATATATATGATTGTTTTTCATAATTTAAGATGCATTATGTTTTTATGATCTTTATATATATGTATAGATATAAAAATGACTTGTGCTTGACTTGGATTATATTGAAGCATAATTGAATACATGGTTAAACTCTCTCTCGCTTTTATTTTTGCCTTTCTGAATCCAGAAGCAGGTGTATCATGTTCTTGAATAGTCTTATCAGATTGAGATCATGCATAGTGCCAAAACTTATTCAGAAATATCTAAACTGGTAGCTCGCTGGCTAAAAGCTCCTTTAAGCAAGTGAAGTGTGTAGACTTCAGCATGGACAATATTTTCTTGAACCTCATGAACTGGCACCACAGAATCACAAAGAACTATTCCAGATAATAGAAACAACATCACTTGAGAACTACTAAAATACACAGTGCATGCAATTAGAAGTGAGAATGATGACATAATTACAATGTTAACGTTTCACACTGCCCCAAACAAAATGCAAAGAAGAAAACTGCCATTAGTACAGAAAGGAGCAATAACAGTTACTGGACTTAAGAAATCTATTATCTTGAAAAATATTTTAAGAGAAAGATTTTATAAATTTCAATCAAAAACAGCACTGACTGCTCAGTCCATGAATGCCAAATGTTTAGTTTAAAAAAACATGGCCAATAATACCATTATCACCATTGTCTAGAAATTTGAAGACTGACCATTATGCTAGAAATGTCCAGGGAGCTATACATGTCACCCCATTTTTTTCCTGCAGCATGTCTTTCAGAGAGCTCCATCCTTAGTTAAGAAGCTGAGCAATCAATGATTGCTAATAAAGGCTAACGTGTCCACTCTGCAACTACTTTTTAACTATAAAGGATTACAAATAAATTTCAAGAAAACTGAATATATGGTCATCAGCAAACAGAGGAGCCCAAAATGCCCATTACAGGTTTGAGATACTAAAATCAATCAAGTATAAAAGTTTAAGTACATAGAAAGTGTTCTAACGGAAGATGGAAAGTGTGACACTGAGATTCGAAAACAAATTGGAATGGCCAAGGACGCATTCTAGAAGCTGAGCAGAGTATTAAAAAGTAGCAAGATTTTGCTAGAAACAAAGAAGAGAGTTCTGGATTGCTATGTGATGTCTGTTCTTCAATATGGCAGTGAATGCTGGACAATATCAAAGATGAAGGAAAACTTGATGCAACTGAAATGTGGTTCTACAAAAGGATGCTGTGAATATCATGGATCGAGCATGTGAGCAATGATGAGATCTTAGAAAGTATGGAAATGGTAAGGAAATTAATACTGAACATCAGGAAGAAACAGCTAAAGTTATTGGGATGTGATGAGAAAGGAAGGCTTGGAGAATCTGTTACTCACAGGACAGATATAGGGAAAAGGCGACAGAGAAAAGCAGTGGATAACATATTTGAAGAGCCTGAGCAGGTGGATGGCAAAGTGGGGTTTGGGTGGGGTAACAGGAGAAAGCATGCTAAGATCTACCAGGGATAGGGAGATGTGGAAAGGACATGGCACATAGAAGAAGAAGTAGAAGGAGAATTTACAAACTTTTATCAACCGAATTTTGAATTTGTTTTGCCAAGTTCATTTTTTTTAGGTGTATGTAAATCTTTTTATATACACATAAGAAATATCTTGATATATGTTAGTGTGTGTGCACATGAATTTTCTGATTGATTACCCTTTGAAATCTGATATAATATTTCCTTTATTTGAAAGCAAGTGAAAAAAAAATTGAGTCAATGATTCAAAAGTTTGTACATTGATATCTTTTATCATCTCTATTAAATTTGACATTTCCTCATTTCAGAGATTCGCCTCTTTCATTATCAATTTTAATATCAGTGACTCACTTCCCATCATACCCAGTAGGTCTTCATTTCCTGATATTATTTATCCCATAACAAAATACAGGAAGATGCAAAGAGGTATGATTGGGTGTGTCCTAAAGGCACATGTAATATATATATATATATATATATATATATATATATCGAATAAAGGAATAGGGTTGTTCCAACAAGAGTAATTAGTATAAAATAAAAAGTGTGAGAAGCCATGAACGTTTTGTTTAAAATATATATTTATTGTTTGGTATTCATACAAGTTATGGAGTATTAATTTGTCATGGTTTGCGCTACATGTGTTTCGAGTCTAAAATTGACTCTCTTCAGGCGAACAAATTCGTTGTTTTACGTTTGGGTTTCTCTGAGTATCTGATCATTCTGTTTAAAGTTAATAGGAAGTACGTGAAAAATAAGAACAGTAAAAAAAAAAGGAAAGAAATATATATATATATATATATATATATATATATTGTTGTCTGTCAGCCATTACAGGCAACCTCTCCTGCCTCCCATAAGCATGGACCAAGCAATTCTCCCTGAGAGTAATACACTACGCCTCCTCAGACTTACCCTCTCCTCAGACCTCAAATGGAACCACTATATTGAATCCATAGCAAAATCTACTGCTAAGAAGATTGGGTCACTATGTCGATCCAGGATGTTTTTTCCACCTGAATCCATCCTGCATATATACAAGTCAACCATCTGTCCGTGCATGGAGTACTGCTGCCATTTATGGTCAGGTGCCCCTGCCGTTCTCCTCAGTGCTCTTTACAAGCTCCAAAGGAGAGTCTGTAATGTGATAGGTACTGATCTGGCGACTCGACTGCAGCCACTTCCCCATCATCGAAATGTGGCCTCACTTTGTCTGTTCTATAAATACTTTCATGCTTAAGTCACTGATGCCTCCTCAACAGGTGTTTACTTGTGCAACCAGACTGGCAACTGGGTCCCACCCATTCACAGTCAGGTTAGCCAAATGCAGACGACAATTCTACTCCTGCAGCTTCTTCTCTCGCACTTCCCGCCTGTGGAACTTGCTCCTGTATTCTTGCTTTCCTGATGGCTACAACCTCCAGAAATTTAAATGCAAAGTCAATACTCATCTACTAACCACTGGCCTCTAGCTCTCTCCCCTCCCCTGTATAACCTTCCCTTTCTCTCCACCTATGTGTCTGTCATCGCACCTGCTTTCTCAGCTTTCTATTGTTCCTTTCTAACTAGTTTGTACTCCTCACTCTTTTCTAATTAATCTTTTTACATTTATGTAACCCCCTGCACATCAAAAAAAAAATATATATATATATATATATATATATATATATATATATATGTGAAATTTTATTTGTTTAATATTATTATTTTTTTATGGATATGCATATTTGAGTGGAAAGTCTGTTTTATTTTTTATACATGCATATATATATTTAATTAAAAAGTACATAATAATTTCTACTGGCTTTAATCTTTTGAAAAATAATTTTGAAAATATCTATCTTCTGACTGGAATTGAACCTGCAAACTCCCACACCAGAGAGATGCTGTCTTTAGATCAGACATGTCCTTACCAATCAACCCACAGAAAGTTTCAGGGAAGACAAAGTTCAATTTTACTTTTATACTAGCAGTATAGTTTGGCGTTGCTCGGGTGTAATGAAAGCTTTAAAACTAATCCATGGTCTTGAAGCTCAGAATATTTGTGTGAAGTTTGGTGAGAATTGGATAAAAAATGTGGATTTGTATAAAGGACATACAGACAGATAAACAGACACACACACACACACACACACACAAACATCTTGCCTTTTATATATATATATTATCGATTTTCTACACTATTGTAAGAAGTGCAACCTTGAAATTTCTGAATTTCACTTCTTATGTTTTTGTCTATGAGTGTATCAAATTTGATTAAAATCAGACCACTCCTTCTATAACCCGATTTTTTTGATTATTGATTTTCGATATTTATCGGGGTTACCTCAACACAAAAACCTACCTAAGAACGCTCACAGATGCTTATAGTACAACTGTGTAAATTTTCAAGAAAATCGGTTCAGCCTTTTTGGAGTCTATAGTTAACAGATACACACACACACAGACAAAGTTTCATTTATAAATTTAGATTAGATAGGTATTCTCCTGATTTACATCGAATGATTAATATCTGCTCAGATTGTATTCAAATGTAAACAAACTCAACCAAAGACAACATTACAGAATTTAACCGTAACCACGAAACTAGCATTAGCCAAATTATTTGAATTTTTTATTTGTTTAACATTATTCTTTTTTTAATGGATACTCATATTTGAGTGGAAAGTTTGTTTTATTTTATATATATATATATATATATATATATATAACACATCACTCAATAAATCCTGGGCCTAACTAATAAAACAACAACTTTTAAGCAAAATTCAACTTTATTCATCAATATAATTTCCTTCTAGGGTGATACACTGATTACAATGCTTCTCTAAAATTTGATTCTTTTTTTGTAGAACGATTTGTTTTTGGCCTCAAAATGCAACACAATTTTTTATATTTCTTCTTCATTGGAGCCAAATTTCTTTACCTAGAACATTCTTTTGAGGTCTGCAAACTGCCAGTAGTTACTGGGTGCCAGGTTTGGAGAATAGGGTGGATGCAGAAGCAATTCAAAGTGCAATTCATGTAGTTTTGTCATCGTTGCGATTGACTTGTGACATGGTGCATTGTCTTGGTGAAAGATAATTCTTTTTTTCATTTGTGGCCGTTTCTTGACAATTTTTTTTTTTCAAATGCACAAATAATACTATATAATATTCACTATTGATGATTCTTTCTTTCTCAAGGTAATCTATGAACAAAATACTTTGTGCATTCTAAAATATGGAGGCCAAAAACTGCCTGCTGATGTTTGTCTTTGGTTGCTTTGGATGGCTTTCACCTGCTGCTGTCCCCTCAGCTGACTGCCAATTTGACTCCAAAGTGAAGTGGTGGATTCATGTTTCATCCATTGTCATATATTTATGCAAAAACTTCTTCTTGTTGCATTGAATCAGTTGCAAACACTGCTCTGAATCATCAATGTGTTGTTGTTTTTGATCGACTGCAAGCGAACGTGGTACCCACTTTAAACACAGCTTTCTCATGTTCATGCAAAATGGTAAATACACTGCCTTCTGATATGTTTAACACCTCTGCTATCTTATGCAACTTTAATTTACTATTGGCCAAAATGAGTTTGTGTTTTTTTGTTGTTTTCCAAGACAACTGCCGATTTTGGGCGAGCTGGGTGTTCAGTATCATTTATGTCTCTACGACTACATTTAAAGTCAGCATACCACCTCTTAACTGTCGTTTCTGATGGAGCAGAGTCTAAATAACACTTATTGAAGCCAATGCTTTGCTTGAACAGTATTTTTTTCATCAGAAAGCTATGCTTTATCAACACATGAAATTTAGATCTTTTCATTATTTTGAATATTTGTAACAGTAGCTTCAATTAACTAATTTGTAAACCAATAATCTGATTTGGCCCAAATTTTGTTGTTTCATTTGAAGTTTAGTACTTCATAGAATTTTTATGGATATTTTATTAGTGGTGCCATTTATATGTCTGGCCCAGGACTTATTGAGTGTTGTGTTATAGTTAAAAGTTCTTTATAATTTCCACTGGCCTTAATTGTTTGAGAGATCATTTGAAAAATATCTATCTTCCAGCAGTTAGAATTTAACTTTGTCTTCCATGAAATTTTCTGTGGGTCAATTGGTAAGGACATGTCTGATCTAAAGATGGCATCTCTCTGGTGTGGGAGTTTGCAGGTAAGATTCCTGCTGCAAGATAGATATTTTTTTAAAACCAATGGAAATTATAATGTACTGTTTAACTATATATATATATATATATATATATAAAATAAAACAGACTTTTCACTTAAATATGAGTATCGATTAAAAACAAAATAATAATGTGAAACAAATAAAAATTCAAATATATTGGCTAATGCCAGTTTTGTGGATTTCTGTTAAATTCCGTAACACACACACACACACACACACACACACACACACACACACACACACACACACACACATATATAAAGACTGATATGAAATATCCAAATAAAGCATGCCAAATGAAATTTGCAAAAACCATTTGAATTTAATAGTTTTTTATTGTATTCAGCAAAACATTAACAAAATAAGAATTAAATTAAACATCCAACTAGTTTTCAGAATTTACATACATACATAAATAAATAAACATACATACCTGCACCCAGTCTTTTCTCTCAATGTAACTTTCTGCATGCTGGTGGTAATCCTGCCTTGCTGGGGTGAAATGAAGTGTGTGTGTGTGTGTGTGTGTGTGTGTGTGTGTGATTTTTAAAATTTTTTATTGTTCTGCCACAATTTAACCAAATCAAAAGCATAAAAATATACAAATAATATCATCACTATATATATATATATATATATATATATATATATTACCTGACTTTATCTTCACATTGGAAATTATCATAACTGTTTAACATCTGTTAATTTCAGTGCCTCATACTGACTTCATATGTATAAATGATAATAATATAAATGATAATTCAATTTATTTTTGATGAAATGCTAATTAATTATGAATACATGAAGGTGTATAAATGATATGAGTTAATTTCAGTTTATGAAAATTATATGGAATTTCTTCAAGTGTTAAATTATAAACCTGATGATTAATTAAGATTTTGATTCTTAATGAATTTTCCCACTTCCTATCTTATTAGCTCTGACAATTCAAAAATCTTAAATACATTTGATTTGTATACATATACATTTTTGTTTGCATAAAGCAAAAAATATTTTACAGCATGTGCATGAAAAAAATGTTATTGTTTAGGATTGGGTTTTTAGTTCCTTTTAAAGTCTTTTCATTATCTTTCTTTTGTAGTAAACCCATCCCATTGCATATTAGTGGTATTACTGGCTTGCTTGGGATAAATTGATGAAAAAAATTGTACCATACTTCTAAAAGCTCCAATAACTTAGTAAGACTGAATTTGACAGAGTGAGTTGGCAGACTTAGTGATTATCAAACTCCTATTGTGAGGACTTGCATTAATTTTGAACTGATGCCCTGAAGGAAAAACCAACACATCTACTACTTCCTATGAGTTGTTTCATTACCAGTTATCCTCAGTAAAGGCTTTTATAGAGAAGTCATAATAGTTGGAGATAAATATTGGTGATGATGCCTTCCCAAAACTATACATGATGATACTAAAAAATTGTTAAACATTTGAAAGCAACCAATAATAAATATATCAAAGAAAAATTATAAAAGCTACAAATGGTATATAGTTGTAGATAATGTTATTTATAAAGTTTTTTAATCATATATGATTATATAAAAAAATAAAATTATACATCCATAGGTATATTTTTAATGGTAATGAAAATTGTATTTAGTTGATGCAAGTATTTATATTTCAGCTGAATTTTTTATTGTTGTTGTTGCACTTAACATAGCAAACATTATTAAATAAAATGTTTCAGTAAAGATTAAATCATTAACTGTGTCTGACTGCAAGCTAAATGAAGAACCTCATCAAATTATAAAATTACTAGCAGTATAGTTCGGCGTTGCTCGGGTCTAATGAAAGCTTTAAAACTAATTCATGGCTTTGCAGCTCAAACTCTTTGGATGTTGGCACAAAAGCAATAGTTCTATCCAGTTAAAGTGAAACTGTAGACTGAAAGAAAAATGAATGGATGTAAGTCAAATTTTGAATTCCTGGTATCAATATCAAATAAGTTTTTTTCATTGTAAACTGAATTTTGAAGGCTAAATAAGTCCTCTGAGTAAATAGTATCATGGCTGAGACTAAGAACTACAATTATACCTACTTAGAGCCAAATCCGAAGCAAAAACTAAAATAAAAGGGCTGAAAAAAATACAGACATCCAGGCAGATAAACAGACATACACACAAACATCTTCCCTTATATATATATTATTGAGTTTCTGCACTATTGTAAGAACTGCAACCTTGAAACTTCTGAATATCATTTCTTATGTCTTTGTCTATGAGTGTATCAAATTCGATTAAAATCGGACCACTCCTTCTATAACCCGATTTTTTGATTATCGATTTTTGATATTTATCGGGTGGGTACCTCGACACAAAACCTAGCTAAGAACACTCGCAGTCACTTATAGTACAACTGTGTAAATTTTCAAGAAAATCGGTTCAGCTGTTTCCGAGTCTATAGGTAACAGACACGCAGACACACAGATACACACACAGACAAAGTTCCATTTATAAATAATTTTAGATTGAGATTAGATTTAGATTATTCATCACAGAAAGAAATACAAATGAAATGATATCAGTATGACAAGCTGATATTTTGATTATTTTATTGTTATAATGCTGATTATGAAAAATTTGTTTTTTTTTATTATGATGGTGTTAAAATATGTGCCAGTTTGGTTTTCAATCAGTCAGCTAAGTGCCATACGTAATACACGCTTGGGTAATCATATCTCAAAAGAAACATGGCTGAATTTTGCACCATGTCACTCAAGCAGGAGGACCTAGTCATGGCTGTGAGACAATTCCTGAAGCCACAAAACTTCATACCCCTGGCCACTTAACACCCACTTGATTGTATAAAGCAAAAATAGTATGTAAAAGAAAAAACAGGTTCTCAAACAGGAGTCAGTTGATTCTCAAAAGAGGAATTTTTAATCTGAGGTGAATTATTTTAGCCAGAGGAATTGGTTATAAAACTTTTTGTAAAGTCACATAACTGAGGCACAGTTAAGTGAAAGAGCAATGAAGTGAGAACTTGCAATAGCAAAGATGAATTGAAGGCAAATATTATGGCAGCATTCACTAACTTAAATAAAGAGACTGTCCAGAAGTTGTCTGGAGGCCATGGTTGAAGACAATGGCAATTTTATTGAATAAATTTACTCTTTAGAATTTCAAGAT
Source organism: Ascarosepion bandense (assembly GCA_037127315.1). Lineage (NCBI taxonomy): Eukaryota > Metazoa > Mollusca > Cephalopoda > Sepiida > Sepiidae > Ascarosepion > Ascarosepion bandense. The sequence continues at coordinate 1,852,027 of JBBBDQ010000739.1, forward strand.
ATTTTTGTGTAATATCTGTTAAAATGAAATGTCAGCTTTATTTTCATTTTTGTGTAATTTAGATTACAATTTATCTATTACACACTGTATATATAATCAAATGAATGATATTTAATTATTTATAAAATGTATAACTATATGCTATCAAATTATATTCATATATAAATATATATATCCAGTAATACATATTTTTATATAAAACACAAACACAGCAATGAAACTTGTCCCTTCAAATATAGAAAAACCCAACCCAACTTTTACAACCCAAAAGTATGTCATTGAAGATGTAACTTAGAATGACCTACAATGATATTATTGAACTCTTTGATCTCACTTTTATCTTCTGGGTCAGTGTAAACATTCATTTAATTAACACTTCCAGAGTGGAATCAAAATGTTTCAGTCACCCAGATTGCTTATGAAAAGTAAAAAGGAACATTTGAAAGAAAGAAAAAATACAAAAACAAATTATACAAGTAAGTAAATTTTTTTATAGAAAATCGTTGAGAAAATCAGATTTGTTATTTTTTTTATCGTTTATGAGTTGAAGGTTGTAGTCAAACAGAAAAAAGAATCTATATAGGTACCTCCAGTCAAATATAAAAAAAAACAAAAAACAGCATACCATTATGTTGAAACTTAATACAAAGTTTTATCATCAAAATGTTTATTATATTATTAAGAGGAAAGATTAAATTTTATTATTATTTAAAAAAAATTTTAAATCCTTTCTAACATGTTGAAAATTTTAATTAAAATATTTTGCTTTTCGTTAGCGATTCACGCTATGTTTACATAAGGGGACTATTAAGAAAATGGAGTCGGTCGAGTAAAATGATTTTGGGGCAAGTAAATTTTCCCTCACTCTCGACCACCAATTGAGTGATATCTTTTTCAAATCTCACAGGCTGTACATACATATCAAATGATATATTATTGTTTATAAAGTATATATTATTAAATTATATAAGAAGGCAAAATGATGTCTTTCTTTCAGTAAACATTTTGAGATGAATAATCATTTATGTTTTACCAGTCACTTATGCACAAATAATCTTGGTATGGTTTATATCTATTTCCTCCCTTAGCTATGGGTTAAATTGTAGGACATATATTAAAAAATTATTATTATTTTCCCAAAAGTTGTCAATGCAGTATTTACTCATAAAATAATTAGTCTTGTTATCCAACATTCCTTGCATTCACTTATGCACAAATACCTTTGGGAAAGGTATTAATTCATCTATTCCCTCCAGTTATGGGTTAAATAACAGGACAGGTTGGGTTCTCTAGATTTACCTGGCAACCAATCTACCACAGAAAGTAATGGCAACCTACTACGGAATAATTTTCTGCCAAATCAGTCATGTCTCTTTTGAGACATGATCGCCCAAGCGTGTATCATGTGTGGCACTTAACTGACTGGTGGTATGTGCATTGTGGTGCAGTGGATATTGACTCAGAATGACAAATTGGGGAGCCGAGTTCAAATTGAATTCTTTGCATTCACTTGTGCACAAATACCCTTGGGAAAGGTACTAATCCATTTCTTCCCTCTAGTTAAATAATAGGACAGATTGGGTTCTACATCCTTGGTTGGCATTCAGTCTACTGCAGAAAGCAATGGCAACCTACTGCAGAGAAATCTTCTGCCCAGTCAGTCATGTCTCGAAAGAGACACGATCAAAACGTGTATCACGTATGGCGCTTAACTGACTGAATGATCCAACATATGTTTAAATAACACCTAAAGTATTGATTAGCCATAAAAATAAATTGATCAATCAATCAATTACTTGTGTTTAAATTATTATCAAAGATAAAAGAAAAACCTGAAGCAACTGAAATGTGGTTCTACAGAAGGATGTTGCACATATCATTGATCAAGCATGTGAGCAATGATGATGTTTTGGAAAGGATGGAAATGAAAAGAAAATTAAGACAGCTAAATTTCCTGGGACATACAATGAGGAAGGAGGGCTTGGAGAACCTGATACTAACAGGACAGATAGAGGGAAGGAAAGACAGGGAAAAATAGCGTGTAATATACTTGACTGGCCTGAATGGGTGGATGGCAGAACGGGGGTTGCATGGTGTAACAGGAGAAAGCCTGCTAAGAGCCACCAGGGATAAGGAGATGTGGAAGGTCATGATCGCCTATGTTCTGAAAAGACAAGGCACATAAAAGAAGAAAATGATGAAGAAGAAGAAGAAGAAGAAGAAGAATGGTTATCAGTAAATTACCTTGAAATTTATGCTGAGACAGTCTCTCTTTCCTCTGCACTGTTGACTTTGGGGAAAACATGACTTTGTAGTGAGTCTCAATAAAAATGAAACATATATATAAAAATAAAAAGAATACAAATTAAAATAAGTCATTGTCGTTTTTTTTAAAAGTCCTTTTTTTTCTTTTCTTTTCTTTTCTCAACTTCCCTTTATATATTTCTTCCAACTAACAAGAAGGCAACCCTCAAATACAAAAAAGAAAAAGAAAATACCGAACCCATCTGAAAAACACTGGGAGTTTGCAGGAATAGAACCTATTCATTTGTGAATAAAAACTAACAAAAAGCAAGAAAGCTCCTTGCAAAACTTTCATTTAAAAAAAAAATGAAATAAAAAAGAATAATTTGGCCAATCAAAACAATTAGCTCATACAGACTTTTGATGTTAGCTGAAGCCAAAGTTCCTGCTAGGAGGAGGATTGCAGGAGAGTATGAAACAAAAGATTCTACCAAAGAAACCAGTCATGTGTGATGCATGAAGAAGCAGTTAAGAGGTTAATGATGATCTACACAGTAGATTGATGCTGACCTATTTCTAATATAACTACTACCACTAGTGTTGTCTAAAGTCGGTTCTCTGTGCAGGGCTCGGAAGTTTTTCCCGCCTGAGTCCATCCTGCACATCTATAAATCTACCATCCACCCATGTATTAAATACTGCTGCCACATCTGGTCAGGTGCCCCTGCTATTCTCCTCGGGGTCCTTGACAAAATACAATGAAGAATCTGTAATGTGATCAATGCCGATTTAGCAGCCTGGCTGCAGTCACTCTCTCACCAGCGTGATGTGACTTCCCTGTGCCTCTTCTATAAATACTTTCACAGCTTCTGCTCCAATGAACCTAGTTCACTGGTGCCCCTTAGATATGAATTTGCATGAGATACTAGATTAGCAACTAGATCCCACTCTTTTACAGTGAAACAGATAAAATGTAACCGCAATTTCTGTAACAGTTTCTTTTCTCGCACTTCCCGTCTGTGGAATTCCCTTCCAAATACTTGCTTCCCTGACAGCTACAATCTCCAGGAATTTAAATGTAAGGTCAATAGACAGCTATCACACTAACTCGCATTCATTCCCTCAAAGACTCTACCCATCTACCCAACCCCCATCTTCAGTATCCTCATTTGTATACCATCCTCCTTCTGACATTTCCTATAACTAACCACTCTTTCTCATCACTTTTCCCTATGTAACCCCCTGCGCAATAGTGGCAGTGGAATGATTAAAAAACAAACACACTTTAAAGTCACCACTACCAAACTACCAATATCTGCATCATGAACAAACATTTTTGTGACATTCAGTTTAAAGCAGATGAATAAATATATATTATTTATTTTATGCCCATGAGTCAGTTTGTTTTATTCCTGAAGTTTTGATAAAATAATTATCCTGGTAAATCTACCATAAACCCAACAATTGATGTTTAGCTTCATTGTCATTTTTTTTTCTTGTGAATCGTATTGTCACCGTGATACTATTATGGTTATTCTCTTTTTTACTCTGTAAATACATCTTTGTTTAATTTCTCATATCATTGGATATCTTGATAATCAGGTCTCATCACAAACATACTGTGATTGAAAGTGACTGAGCATCGTAGACTAGCTATATTAACAGAGATCAGCTATGTCAGGAGTCTATCATTTAAGTAAGATGTTTATTTTCTTATTGTTAGAGTATGTGAATTTTGATTGACAGGATCTGGTTTTGCCACATCTGGTTGGGGACTCCTGCTATTCATCTTGAAGTTCTCGACAACATCCAAAGAAGGATCTGCAATGTAATCGATCCTGACTTGGCCGCCCATCTTCAGTCACTTTCTCACTAAAATGATGTGGCTTCCTTCTGTCTTTTCTATAATTATTTGCATGACTACTGCTCTGACAAGCTTCTTTCCCTGGTGCCCTGATCACATCTGTTTACCTGGGCTACTAGTTTGGTATGAAGGTCCCACTCTTTTACCATCAAAATAGTTAAATGTAACCCCTGCTGTTACTGTAACAGTTTCTTTTCTCACACTTCCCATTTGGGAAACTCTCTTTCTCTTATTTTTTCTTCAACATGTTCCATACATTTTTTTTTCTTTTCTGTCACTGTAACCCCCTGTGCATCAGTGGTGGTCCTGCATTGCTTGGAGTGAAATAATAATTTTAAAAAAGTTAGAATTTGTATTAAAATTAAACAATCACAAAATAATAGACATTTTTGAAGCTGTTCCTTGTTAGATACAGAGATTAGGCATTTGTTTTTTTTTCTCTCAAGCTGCAAGTTGACATTTCTAGGTGAAGACCAAGTAGATAATAACAGCTTTCTTTCAAGGTATATCTTGGTTAATTCTAGAAAGATGACTGCTACACAATCTTCTGAAGTCTACCAATAACTTGGTTTTATTAGATCTGATTTTTGTCCATTCAGTGTATGTGAAATATATGATTTCTTTTCTTGTCTACTCTGTGACCTTAGGCCATTTGAAATTAGGTAAAATCTTACAAGAATTCAATAAACTCCAACTGTTCATGATGCTTTCCCACTTTTTATAAAAAAAGATTTTATTATGTGGAAGTCAGTATTTTATTTTCATCTTTTTTTTTTACTATAATACCTTTTAATTGTCTCATTCTCAAATTACTACAAGTATTAGTGACTATGTCTCACATAGTGGTTTTTGAGAGTAACCAGTTGAATTGACTTATGCTTTAGCTCATTAATTTAAGTTTCTTCTCTTAGCAAAATTTATAGAAACTCAATTTATTGATGAAGATAATGATAGATATATAAGAAAAACTTACTTTATATAAGGTGAAGTACTTAAAGACTTGGATGTGCATTGTGGTACAGTGGATATCGGCTCGGAACGAGAAGCCGGGGAGCCAAGTTCGAATTCCAGTTGAATCCATTGTATTCACTTACGTGCAAATACCCTTGGGAAAGGTATTAATCCATCTCTTCCTTCCAGTTATGGGTTAAATAGCAGAACAGATTGGGTTCTATAGCCTTGGTCGGTAACCAGTCTACCGCAGAAAGCAATGGCAACCTACTGCAGGATAATCTTCTGCCCAGTCAGTCATGTCTCTTTCAAGACATGATCGCCCAAGCGTGTATCATGTATGGCACTTGACTGACTGACTTAAAGACTTGCGCATTTCATACATATTACTGTGGATAAGAAGTAACTAATGATATATCATTCTTTTATCTCCTGTGTCTCTTCAGAATGTAGGTGATCACAGCCTTCCATGTCTTCGTGTTCATTGTAGCTCTAAATAAGTTTTGTCTTTTTGTTATTTCTCCCAAACCCTATTTTGCCGTCCATTTGCTCAAGCCCATCAAGTATGTTGTTCACTGCTTTCTTCTGTCATGCTTCCTTGTAATCTGTCTTGTAAGTGTTAGATTTTCCTAGGCCTCCTTTCTAATTGTGTGTCCCAGATACTTCAACTGTCTTTTCATAATATTAAATATAATTTTCTTATAAAATATAGCTTTAATGTATACAATATTTATTAGGTAAAATTGTTCAGTATTCAGGAATGAGTCTATGTAAATATAAGCAGTATGGGCACAGGTATCAATAAATAGTGTTTCATCCTTGAATGTAATCTTCAGGTCTATGATTGCATACAAGCATGAAACAGACTATTGCTATTTATTGTTGATATCTGCATCCACACTGCTTATATATATATATATATATATATATTGATTATTTAATTACTTAGCTTTTGGTCATAATAAGATTAGACTAGTGCACATTTATATTAAAAAGTGTTCAATACAATTATATTGTAGAACTTTTGAATATTTTTCATTTGTCAACAATTTATTACGCAACCTAGCTTTCTACCATGAGTGGTGTCTTCAGGCAATTTTCAATAACTGATTTTATCGTTTACCGTTTTTTTTGTTTTTTTAAGAATGCTCACATAGTGGTGATTTTTTTTTGAAAGCTCACGAGGCAGGGAATTTTTGAACATTCAATTTTTAAAATTACACAAAATTATGAGTGTTCTTTAAAAAAAAATGGTAAATGATAAAATCAATTATTGAAAATCACCTGAAGACATCACTCACGGGGGAAACCTAGCTTGCATAATAACTTGTTTACAAAAGGAAAATATATATATATATATATATATATATATATATATATATATGCCAGTAAAAGTTTTGTCACTTAACTGATTGATGTTAACTTCAGCTTTCTGACTGAAGTTTTGGATGCTGACATGTTTATCTACTTTTCAGGGATTATCAGCAATTTACTATTAAAACTTTATTTTTTTTCTTTTTTTTACACTTATTGTTGGTGTCAGGATTTTCCATATTGTTTGCATATGTGCGTGCATTTGTGCATGTGTGGTCATGCACCTGTCTATGGATATGTGTGTTTGTGTACATTCTCTTATCTATGTGGATGTGTGTATGTGAAGAGTTGTGATCATTTATTCTTTTTTTTTACTTTACACTAGCTCTTTAGCCTTGTCTTCTTTTTTTTTTCGTTTTTCTCTTTTCCTTTGGTAGTTGTCATTCTTCGTGGCAGATTGTTACATTTTCTAGACGTGCCATCATTTTTTGATTTTTGCCCATTTTAGTTTTTTTGCTAGTGAACTGTATTTTGTTTTTATTGATATTAATGTAAAAATAATAAATATTTTTCATATTTTTTATAGTCATACTTACGTGATAAATATGCATATATATATATATATATATATATATATATATCTGAGTGGGTACAGAACGAAGAAAAGAATTTTTTCCATCCAAAACATTAATTTAAAACAGTGCTCAATATATGATGTATAGAGCTGTGAATTCACAGATTCAGTTTTGCTTTTACCTCCCAAAGAGACGTTGGGCACCCAACGGTAAAACAAACATATGATTGTCAAGGACATATATTAAAAAATAATGTACATGTTCTAAAACATAATTTATAATAAATATATATATATATAAATATATATATATATATATATATATCCATGCATACATATAATATACAATTGTGGACAGAATTATTCACCACCCCCATTCCACTGAGTATTTGCGTATTTTCTAAGAAAATGCAAATATTTTCAAGTACAAAGTAAATTTAACAGTTCATTCTGTATTTAGTTTTGAATAATTTGTTAAATTTTTAGAAGTTTGATCTCTTATATTCATTCTAAAAATTAGTGCAGGACAAAATTATACCTTATGCAGACTATAAAATAATATTGTTCTATGGTAGCAATATAATTTTTGCCTTAATTTGACATTTAATACAAACACCCTTTAAAAATGAAAAAGGTATTGAGCTGATTGTCTAACATTCTAAAAGGTAATAAAGAAGACAATATGTGGGTGCTACATGCTGTAATAACTCATTCATTCTGTAATCATTGCAAAGATGGCTGAACTTGATAAGAAGTCCTGAATGAAAATAATTGATGCATACAAACAGGTTAGTATATATAAAACACTTTCTAAGTGTTTAAATGTTTCTAGATTGACAATTTGTAGCATTATCAAGAAATATGAGACTCATTGTGTTGAGAATAAATTAAGGACTGGCAGAAAACGGTAAATTTCTGATAGAATGGAAAGGAAAATTGATGACAAAGGACATTTTTAATGATGTAAGACATCAGAATGGAATGTATTATAAAAAATTAAAAAAGAAGACTTTTGAAGAAATTTTTTGTCTGTTAGTTGCCCGAAAAATAATCATTTAAAGATAGAGTTTTTTTGTTTTTTTTAATCATATCACCCCAAGCAAGGTGGTGATGCCACTGATGCGCATGGGGCTACTTAAGAGTAGAATGATTGGAAAAGAGAAAGCCGGGAACCACATCCTAAACAGGAAACAAGGGATGAGCCTCTTCACCTGTTCAAAAGACGTGGGTGGAGTGTGAACCGGGTGATAGTTAAGTCTATCTACTCCAATTGAGTTATAGTAAAAATATGATTCTGAAACATGGGATATTTTTTGTTGTGAAAATGTTAAATTAATTGTGTGTGTGTATGACTGACACTAATTAGGTTGGGTTTCAGTCCTGGGTAAAAAGCATTTGGCTGTCTAACCATACTGATGAGCTGTGATACAGCGAAACAGATCTGTCTGTGGATGACTATATATATATATATATATGACTAGCATAGCAAGCTGTTCCCTGTTGCAGACATATTATTGTTTCCTCAATGCTTAAAGATCCAACCTATAGTTTATACTATAAATATGCTGGAGGGACCTAAGTTAGCATTTCAGGATAAGAGCCCATAATCAGGTATGGTCAGTAGTTGACCAAAGCCAATGCACTGAAGCCCCCAGTCATAATATAATGACTTATGACTTTGCACTTGCACAAACATTAATATATCCCAGGCAGTTTCATCTAGCCAGTTTATTAGTTTTAGTTCAACCTTTGGTTGGTTTTCAAGTACCTCTCAGTAGTGCCATGCACAGGGATCATCTCCCTATACCAATATTATCAGGAAGTCACCTCTTTGAGAAATCAACAATGGTAAGATGAATTTGGTTTATCATGATTGGAATGCTAATGTTCTAACCATTTGAAAATATGAATGTTTGCGTAAATAAATTATCCAACTTGAAGTTTTGGTTAATAGTAAAAAGAAATTAATGATGAGTTTATGAAAATTTGAATGTTTTAAATTTTCCTTCTTTATAACAATTAAAAAAAAAAAAAGAAAGAATTCATCCTATTAATTCTTTCAAGAAAACAATCTTTTGTTTAAATATTCTTGAAAATAAAACTGTGTACAAATCCTGACAAGTTTTAACCCTTTATTGCATATTGGTTACAATTGTAGCCAATATGCAGTCAGTTAAGTGCCATACGTGATACACGCTTGGGCGATCATGTCTCGAAAGAGACATGACTGACTGGGCAGAAGGTTATCTCGCAGTAGGTTGCCATTGCTTTCTGTGGTAGACTGGTTGACGACCAAGGCTATAGAACCCAGTCTGTCCTGCTATTTAACCCATAACTGGAAGGAATAGACAGATTAATACCTTTCTCAAGGGTATTTGCACGAAAGTAAATACCAGTATGCAACAAAGGTTTAATATAAGAAAACCAAACTGACTAGTTTTAATATAAAAAACAATCCTGATTAGTTTCAATTTAAGAAAATCAATCCTAACTTATTTTTAAGAAAGCCACTTCAGACTACTTACAATGTAAGAAAACCAGTCCTGACTAGTTTTTCATATAAGAAAACCAGTAGAGAGAGTGTATTTACTTTTGATCATCATGTTTTGGCTTCTCTTTAGTTTTATTTTCTACCTGTAAGCTATTATTGAGTTTGCTGCAAGATATTAGCAATATCTACTAAACTTGGCTTAATCTGGAGCAATAACATAGACCCCAGTGAAGGTCATCCTCACCATACGAGAAATAGCCTGTGGGACTAGATTGATCTCTGGTGAGTTATAAATACATAAAATTATTATGAATTCTCTTGTCATTTTCTATATGTGTGGACCCAACATTTTGGAAATTAACTGCTAAAGTATGCACACATAATTTGATTATAATGGTGAATGCTTTTGTAAAACTACTCACACTTTACAAAACTAATAACAGAGAAATAATGTACAGTGTGACCCAAAGTCTTTAAACAGCTCTCTTTAGGTTCAAATTTAAAGTTTTCTTTCTCCTAGACTGGCTGCCACCCATGACACTCCGTCTGTTTAGCTATTTAGCCCCAAACTGGATGAAGATGAATTTATGCTTTTTCCAATCACCTTGGTATAAAATGAATAGACTTAAATTTGAACCTAGATTTTTTATTTTGCTTTCCTCACTAATATCCACACACTTGCATATATACTTAGATCTGAGTGGCCAGAAAGTAGTCCTGATTTTACAACCTGTAATTTTTTTCTTTGGGGTTAAAGGAGCAAGTCTATTATAACAAATCAAGACTTTAGAAGAATTTGAAGTGTGAATACAAAAAGTTATAGGCACTCCGACTGACACCAAATTGGTCAAGTTTCAATCCCAGCTGGAACCAAGTGGATGTCTAGCAACATGGATGAGCTGTGATACAGGCCAAACAGGTTTGTATATGGATGACTAAAAGATATATATATAATTCCAAGTGAAGAGGACTCAAGGTTTTTTTTATATTTTGAGTGCTCTGGCATTTATTTTATTATAAACAGTGCTCAATATAATGAGTATTATAGAGCTTAATATAATATAATATAATTATATGGTTATGTCAATTTTACATAAAATTGACATAACCATATGATTATATTAGATTATATATATATATATATATATATATATATATATACTGAAAAGTTATAGGTTGGATTTAAATTAAATTAGACCAGTAAACAGTTATATTAGAAAGTGCTCAATACATGTTTGAAGGAAGATGGAGATTCAACATGTAGAGCATTTAGATAGAGAAGATCAGCCAGTTACGCTATAGTTGGTTTTGACCTTTTTGGAAGTTTAAAGTAAGCTTGTTATTGGGAAGTCTGTCATTTGGATTGGTATGTGCTTAAAAAATATTTTCTAATGTGTCTACATTTGGACATTATTTCAGATCTTTCATTTAGTAGCTGTTTTCTTTCTGGAAATATTACTACAGCCAACTGTTCTTCTTGGCACAATCTGCACATATCACTACCATTGCAGGGTTTGGTATTTTAAAATATTTTCCATGTCAGTCAGTTAAGTGCCATATGTGATACACACTTTGGGTGATCATGTCTCGAAGGAGACATGACTGACTGGGCAGAAGTTTATCCTGCAGTAGTTTACCATTGTTTTTTGTGGTAAATGGTTGCCAGCCAAGGCTATAGAACCCAATTTGTTCTATTATTTAACCCATAACTGGAGGGAAGAGATTGATTAATACCTTTCCCAAGTGTATTTGCACTTAAATGAATGCAATGAATTCAACTGGAATTCGAACTCGGCTTCCTGATTTCTCGTTTTGAGTTGATATTCACTGCACCACAATCCACATTCATGTCACATGGGATTTTTTGCCATTGTTTTAATTTAATTTCCATACATAGTTGGCTAGTTTGGTGCTATTTTTTAATTTTTTCTAGTTTGAATATGGATGTGTGATTATTTCATCATGTTTTAAAACTGCCTTCACTACATCCAAAGTATAACCAAATTGAAACCAAAAAGATCGAATTTTGGAGAGTGGCATCAGAATTTTTTTTATCTTAATTTATTTTTTATTATATAAATATGTAATTTGCTGAACTGATTTAACTTGACACAAAGTAACAAACAAGTAATCATTTACTTAATCTCAATCAATATCTTACAATATTTCCTACTATATTAGGTACACATTTTTATTAGTCAGAATACAGGATCTCTTTCAGTTTTTCTTTTGGTTCTACCAACAGCGCAGTGCTATAACTTGTTAGACAGATTTACCTATAATAGCAAAATATAATCAATCAATTAATCTAAATCAACATTTCCTGCCATATCAGGTGCACATTTTTATCAACCAAAATCTCTTCCAAAAGATTACCCAACTTCTCCCCCAGTAGCTTAAAATTTGAAGTCAGCCTTCAGGTAGAGATTATTGGCCCTTGATAATTACTTAAATATCCTTGATTACATCATAATGAAATATAAATGATTATAAATGATTCAATTAGGATTCTGAATCAAAATAAAATATTAAAAAGAAATGATTACATACAATTGTTGTAATTATTATTAAGTTGATGATATATATTGTCAAAAACTGATAATAACATTTAATTAATATTGAAATTGCATTAATTTCATTTCAAAGTAATCAAGTAATTTTGCAGGTAACAAAAAATTCTGTTTTTTAATAATTAAGAATGAAAATATCTCGATATATCTAACATAAAACAAAAAATAAAATGTAACAGATTTTCTGCTTGATCTCACCTATTTATTAATGGAATATTCCATTTTTCTAATAATGTGAATTCTGTTTGTTTCTTGGAATTGAATAATAGAATAACCCAATGCTAAATAGAAGGTACCAGGCTGTGTAACCAGTAAATATATAAACTTAGAACATCTTAAAGAATAGATTATAATGACAAAAGAAAATTCTGATCAAAATTAATAATAATGTTTTTGAAAATTTGTTTTCCTGAATATTTCTTTTTGTTTTCAACTTTGTGTTCCCATTTAACTGATAGCCAATTCCATGTTTGTGAATGTTGTATTAATTTGTGAAATTTGATTAATTTCATTTGAAAAAAGCTATGAGCAGAAGAACAAATTTTTCTTGAAAAAAAATGTTAAACATTTTAAAGAAAAAGACATTTTCAAGAATGTAACAAGGAATGGATTGAATGGAGTTTTTTTCATTTAATATTTTCTTTGTATTTGGATTGTTTTGGATGGAAATATGAAAAAGAAAAAAGAAAGAAAAGCATTTAACTCCAGTTGATAAGAAGAGTTGGATTGAAGAGGTTGCATTATCATAAAATATACACACCTTGTCATGCAACCTAGGCATCTTGTCTGTGCGCCACATCCCTTCAGTGATTACTGATCTCCAGATCATCCTTTCGTTTGTTGATCTCTGTTGTACTCACTCTTTCTACATTCATTCATTTAAACTTGGCAAGTAGCTTACTCAATCCTTCCCTTGTATTTAATATGCCCAATGAGAGTCAAATGCTCTTCTTCATTTTACCCACTGTTAAGAGTTTCCTTAAATTTAAGCTGTCTCTTTCTGATTGCTATCAAGTTTTGTTGACTCCTATTCTCATTGTCTCATGTTCTGTCCATGGTTGCTTCAAAATTTGTTTCTTCAGTTTTTAATTGTTAGTTGTAGAAGAAAACAAGCCAAGGTTTGAAAATAAAAAAATAATAAAAAATCTCTGGATTGGATACATTTGTTGTGGTTGAGAATAAGGTTCTTACCTAACTTGATCCCATGAGCTATGGTGTTTCCAACCAAATGGCTCATAATTGGTTCTTTGAGGAAACTGTAGCTGATCAGCACAGGTAGCCCAACTGATACATTTAAATCACAACAGATGTGAAGACTAGCTTGCATGCCTTTTAATATCTGTTATCAGTATAAAAAATAAATAGCAAATTTTTATTTTCATTTTTGTTGATAGTGTGATAAAGTCCTTGTTGATATAAAGAACTCAGCAAGTGTAGACAGTTTAACCACATAGTAATTTACAGTTGAGCTGGCTAGATGTAGCCATAAATTTTATGCTAACAGATTATTTTTATGCTTATGGAACTCCCTTCCAGCTCCGTGCTTTACAGCCAACATTAAGTTTCAAAAATTTGAATATAATGTCAATTGCTATCTGCTCAGATTGCTTTTTCTTATTCCTTTCATTATTAATATTTCTGTTCCTAATTCTTCCTCACCCAGTAACTTCTTGTACATTAGTAGCTTTACTGCTTTGCATTTGGTGACACTGATTAAAAAAGTCAAACACTTTTTATCTCACTTTAGTAGAGATAAGTCAAGTGACTGTTGCTTAGTGATGTCATTTCATACAGTGACAAAAGAGGCCACTAAGTTAGTTTACAGTAGCCAAATTGAGTGGTTATGAGACATGTAATGAGAAAGGAGGGCCTGGAGATTTTAATACTCACAGGATGGATAGAAGGAAAGAGAGACAGGGGAAAGCAGCATGAGACATATTTGATAGGCCTGAGCAATTGGATGGTGGAGTGGGGTTTGGGAGAGATACCAAGAGGATGTGCGTTGTGGTACAGTGGATATCGGCTCGGAACGAGAAGCCGGGGAGCTGAGTTTGAATTCCAGTTGAATCCATTGTATTCACTTATGCACAAATACCCTTGGGAAAGGTATAATCCATCTCTTCCTTCCAGTTATGGGTTAAATAGCAGAACAGATTGGGTTCTATAACCTTGGTCAACAACCAGTCTCCCGCAGAAAGCAATGGCAACCTACTGCGGGATAATCTTCTGCCCAGTCAGTCATGTCTCTTTCGAGACATGATCACCCAAGCGTGTATCACGTATGGCACTTAAATGACTGACCAAGAGGAAAAATATTGAGAGTGATAATAGACAGAACCAAGTAGAAGTCCATAATCGCCTATGTTCTGAAGAGACACAACACATGAAAAAGAAGATTTTTTTAGCCCAGGTTGACTTATCCCCACAAAAGGAAGATAATTGCTTTCTGTATCCTTATATATTTTTCAATTCTTTTCACAGAAACTAGTTTGTACTTATCATTCAGTAACAATGTTTTATATTATTTATTATTTGTTTGTTTCTCTCAATTTGTTGTGCAGATATGAGTTATGTATTGCAACTTTGTCTTAATTAGAACAAAATTTGATATGTTCAAAACGTTAATATTGATCTTTTGTTTCTAGCAAGCCATTCTATATATACAAATTTTGTCACACAACCGTCTTCTAATCGAAGAAAATATTTTATGAAAAATGTTCCAATTTAATATTTCTATCAATCTTGCTAGCTGTCTCGATGTTCTCAAAAAAAAAGTCTAAAGAATCTGCAATGTAATTGGTACTGACTTGGCATCTTAACTTCAGTTACTTTCTCACCAACATTATATGGCTTCCCTCTGTCTTTTCTACAAATATTTTCATAGCAATTGCTCTGATGAGTTTTTTTTCTTGGTGCCTTGTCATCATGAATTTAGTGTGCTACTTGATTGGCATCTAGGTCTCACCCTTTTAACATTGAAAAAGTTAAATGTAACCACCACTTGTACTTTAACAGTTTCTTTTCTTGCACATTGCACCTGTGGCACTCTTTTCCATTTACTGGTTCTCTGATAGCTACAATCTCCAAAAATTTAAATGCAACATCAATTGCCATCTTCTATCTTCTTGAATCCCATTCATCTTTTATCCTTTGCTCAATACCCCCTGTACTCAATCCATTTTTTTTGGCATAACTCCTT
This sequence comes from Ascarosepion bandense, assembly GCA_037127315.1. Classification (NCBI taxonomy): domain Eukaryota; kingdom Metazoa; phylum Mollusca; class Cephalopoda; order Sepiida; family Sepiidae; genus Ascarosepion; species Ascarosepion bandense. The sequence goes on from JBBBDQ010000739.1 coordinate 1,867,234, forward strand.
GTATACTAGTGGTATTCCTGCCTTACTTGGGACAAAATGGTTAAAAAAAAGATAATATTTCAGTACATTTTTCTCAAAACAGTCTTATATTTGAATTATTTTATACTTACGTTACACATTTAAAACTTTAAAAATCTTAAATAGTGGATAGTTTGAGAACAAAGAATAGTTAATTCGAGATTTTTATTTATCTATATAAAATGTAATGTGTATTCATATTCAAATTTTATGTAATACTTTAAGTCAACAGTAGAAATCTTTGCCTTGAGTTAAGCAAATTGTTTCTCTCTCTGGTAATATTGTCTCCTCCATCTGTGAAGGCAACTACTCTTTTGACTTAGTAGAAATAAAATTATAAAACAAACCCTATTTATAAAATGGTGAATAGAATAGTACTTGTTTATTTCAATGTTCTTGAAGTTACTGAATATCACCAAAAAATGTTATATACAGTTTTTGATTGTTGATAAATATGAATTGCAAAATTACTTAAATATTGTCTTTATTTTTGATGGTATGGGTAAACAAGTTTGTAGTAATCAATCAGTAAGCATATGACCTTTTATGGAAACTGAAATCTGAATACTCAATAGGTGAACTGCTTTCTTTTTAATGTAAATTGTTGGAAATTTTTGCACAAATGAAATAAATAAAACAATGAAGTAACAATCTGGATATTTTGATGCATCAGGTGCATATTCTTTTGCTTGAAATATACTTTGAAACAATATATCAAAATGCATCAATAACACTTGGAAGTATTAATGATTCACTGTGCTCCTTAATCTAATTTTATTTTCTGCAAATCATTTTTTCCCTGATGCAATATATTACATATTTTTTATAGTGCATTTTAAATGGATCTTTTCATTTCAAATTTATTTTGACAAGTGAAAAAAAAATACTGTCATGGTGGCTATAAATTAATGACAAAAAACAGGAAAAAATGTTTTGTATTCTAAAAGAATAAAACAATTTAAATAGGGGAAATTTTATATTATTTTAATTATTGCAGCTGTCTTATTAGAAATAGTAATATATCTGGAAATCTAACTAATTACATCTGATTATTGTTGCTATTCTGTCATATTTAATGAAACAGAAAATCAGGAAAAGGGTATTGTGAACACACAAGCATAAAATGGGTTCTGCTGTGTTTTGTGTGTTGACCATGGCCGTATCTGACTACCGGGCACACTGGGCATGAATCCGGGCTGATCCTTACAATCATAGTGAAAATACGGGCAAGGAAAAAAATGTCTTCATCAGAAATCAAACTAAACAATTCACAATGAAAGAAAGAAAGAAAAACAAAGAAAACATCTGAATGAACTCAGTAAAAATCTGTTTATTTATTAATTTTGGGAGAAAAGATTGGTTATACTCAGAAAGTCCGAACCCGATTTCCTACTTTTGTTCAAATTCTGTGCCTAATTTCCATTAGAATCGCCGAAAAAATCTGCAAAAATCAGTTTCTGGAAATGGATGACACTTATGATGTCATCACATTGTCAACTAATAAGTCCAGGCAATTTTCTCTGTGCCCAGTGATTTTTTAACATCAGCTACAGCCCTGGTGTTGACAGTACCCTCTTCCTCTCTTTTGGTTTCATTAAACTGTTGAATAAGTTTAAATTGATAGTGGGATATTATGTTTCTTACCCTAAGTCACTTACTTAGCTATATTGGACATACTACTATCTCCTTCAGTAGACGCCTCTCATGTCACTTATCAGATCAAAGAGCTATAAAAAATCATCCGGCCACCTATGATTTGCAAGATCCCTTTTAAAAAATTCTGGTCAAAAACATTAACGTTCTATATAAATTCAGTAAGTTAAATGCCATATGTGATAAACACTTTGGACAATCATGTCTCTTTTGAGACTGGGCAGAAGATTATCCTGCAGTAGGTTGCCATTGCATTCTGTGGTAGACTGGTTGCCAGCCAAGGCTATAGAACCCAATCTGTCTGATTATTTAACCCATAACTGGAGAGAAGAGATGGAGTAATACCTTTCCCAAGGGTATTTGTGTGGAAGTGAATGTAAGTTTTTTATTTCATAGAAGCAGGTTTTTTGTCATAATGTGCTTGATGTCAAGATAGAGATAGAGCATTAAAAGGATTAATGTGGAGGAGTTTGTCACTTGACTGAGCAGATTAATGCCAACTTCAAAGTTTTGTTAAGGAGATCATTGTGATTTCCTCACTCCTCAGGGCCTTTTTTCCTTGCTGTTGTGTTCAGTTTTATTTTTATTTATATCGAGAATAGTATAATTTAATATTTTTGTATATGAATAGTTCTACAGATGTTAATTGCTTTTGATTGTTTTTGTTGTGTTTTAGTGTTGCATTATTTGTAGGTAGTTGATATTTTTTATTGCTTTTTATTGTGTTAATTTCCTTTTAGCACATGTGAATGAGTGTCCACTTAATCGTTTATAATGAGTTGGCTTCTTCTTTTCATTTTGGTTAACTTCTTATTATTATGTTGGGTTGATCATTAGGTCTTGTTAGGGTGAAAAAAAGCTCTGAGTAAGGACTTCCCAATAGTGCCTTCACAAAATTAATAATTTCTATAACTTATTATCTTTTGTAGTTCTTAATAAATTTTTTCTTTTTGTTATCTCTCCTAAACTAAGTTCTGCCATCTTTTTTACTGAACCCTGCTAGATAGATTATACATTACTTTATTCTGTTAATCATGCCTTAAATCTGTTCTGTGAGTATCAACTTTTCCAAGCCCTCTTTTTTCATTATTTGCTCTAGAAATTTTAAGTGACTTTTATTGATGTTATGTTTATCTTATGGTTGGACTTGAGTATGCTTTAGAGTACAGTTTACTATGAATAGATTATAATCAAGATTTTATATATATATATATATATATATAATGTTATATATATATATCATGTTACAGAAAGTCCAGAAGATTAATGAAATGATTTTAATAACCAACATATTTACTTTGTTTAAACATTTATTTTTAATAAATACTTGTATTTGAGTAGATATTCTGTTTTTAATCAAACAGTATATTTATATATTTATTTTCACTGGCCTGATTATTTATGACAAATTTTGTTACGAAAATGTGTGGCACTCTGCAGGATTCAAACCTGTGACCCCTAACAACATAGTAAAAGCCACTAATTGATCTGGCATGTCTTAGGCCACTCAGCTATGAATGTTTCCACAGTCTTATCAAAGTTAAATCAAGCCTTATATTCCATGTAAATAACCATCTCTGCTTTGAAAGTGTATCATAATGTCAACAAGTGTAAACATACAATGTTACAGAAAAGTCCCAAAGATTAATGAAGTGGTTTTTAATCAAGCGTTATATTCCATGTAAATAACCATCTTTGCTTTGAAAGTGTATCATAAGGTCAACAAGTGTAAACATACAATGTTATGGAAAAGTACCTAAGATTAATGAAGTGGTTTTAACAACAGACATATTTAATTTACTTGTTTGAACATTGTGTTTTTAATCAAACAGTATATTTACATATTCATTTCTATTGGCCTGATTATTTACAATAAATTTTGTTACGTAGATGTGTGCCACTCACCAGGATTTGAACCTGTGACCTCCAACAACAGTTATTGTAAATAATCAGGCCAGTAGAAATAAATACATAAATATACTGTTTGATTAAAAACAGAATATCTACTCAAATACGAGTATCAATTAAAAATAATTTTAAAACAAATAAATATATATAGGCTTTGTTTTTTACATGAATTATATACAGAGGCATATAAATTTTTACATGAATTATATACAGAGGCATATAAATTTTTCATTCAATAGTGATTTGTTCAATGAGAGTGACAGAAAGGAAAATAAGATAGCCATTCACTATTTGTTAAATGCAGCCATGTAATATTCTTAAACCAATGAAAACTGTTGAAGACTTAAAAAAAGTCTTCAACAGTTTTCATTGGTTTAAAAATATTACATGGCTGCATTTAACAAAGAAAAGGTCAGAGTATAAGAAAATCTAACAAATAATGAATGACTATCTTATTTTCCTTTCTGTCACTCTCATTGAACAAACTGAATGAAAAATTTATATGCCTCTGTATATAGACGAGAGAATTCATAGGATAATTAAAAGGTAACTGAATCATGTTGTCTGTATCTGTTATAGCACATTTTTAGCAATTATAATATATTAGTTACTCGCCATGTTGTCTGTATGTAAAACATTATAGTTTCTGGACTTAATGGGCAGTTATAGGGTTCTAAACAGTTTTTTGACCCTGTCAGAAATCAGCACAAATGTAACTTTTATTATTTTTTTTTTTACATACACTGCTGGAGCTGCCCATTTTTAAAGGTCAATTTTTTCAGTTCACCCATTTTTTTCAAGTCTGTCTAGTTCTTCATTGACTTGATCTAAGGCTTCAAACACTATACTACATTTTGGTTTAAGTACTGGTGACAACTTTTTTTCACTTCAAATTTTGCTTTAACTTTGGAACACTAACCCAATTCATTCAACAGAACACCTGGAATTTTTTCATTTCTTTCATTTACATTTTCACTCTGTTTTTTGAAACTTGTGACTTGTCAACTTACATTTTTGAAATAAGTAGTTATATAACATGTCTACCATCTGGTTGGTCCGTTGCCCTCGGTCCGGAGCCTGCCACGATGATGATGTTGAAATGGCACCAGTTATGACGATACTTTTTTTCAAGCTTTCACTGGCTCAAAACAATTTGTTTCGAACACGAAAAAAAAAAACTATATTTTTCTCTTTTTGCCCAATTATCAGCCAATTTCTCTATTCCCCAGATTTTACAAGTACATAACAGTATTAAAAAATATTTTTTTTAAGTAAGCTCACATCGCGAATTACAATAAAGGACAACTAACAATACCACATATATCAATTTCTCTCACTCCATTGTATTAAACCAAAAACGAAATATACCAGCGTGAAAATAGGGTTACAGTTACTGGCAAATCCAAAAGCTCAAATAATTCTATCCAGTCAGTACCAAATAAGTTTGTAGCAGTTTTTAGCCTTAGCTTTTACATAACACATCACTCAATAAGTCCCGGGCATGACATATAGATGGTGCCACTAATAAAAAATCCATATTTTTATGAAGTACTAACCTTCAAATGGCATGTGACAAAATTTGGGCCCAATGAATTATTAGTTTGTAAATTTCATTTGAGTGAAGCTACTGTTGCAAATTTTCAAAACAATGGAAAAATCTGAATTTCATGTGTTGATAAAGCATTGTTTTCTGCTGACAAAAATACTTTTCAAACAAAGAAATGGCTTGGTAAGTATTATTCAGACTTTGCTCTGTTGGAAACAATGGTTAAGAGTTGGCATGCTGACGTAAAACATGGTCATACAGACACAAATGATGCTGAAATCTCAGGTCGCCCTAATAGGCAGTTGTCTTGGAAAACACCAAACATTCTACAAACTCGCTTTGGCTGATCATAAATTGAAGTTGTATAAGATGACAGAAGAGTTGAACATATCAGAATGTAGTGTCTTTGCTATTTTGCATGAATATTTGTCAATGAGAAAGCTGTGTTGAAAGTGGGTGTCACGTTTGATCAGTCGATCAGAAACAACAATGTGTTGATTCAGAGCATTGTTTGCAACTGTTTCAACAAAGCAAGAAGGAGTCTTTTGTAAATATATGACAATGGATGAAACATGGATCACCACTTCACTCTGGAGTCAGATCAGCAGTCAGCTGAGGAGACAGCAACAGATGAAAGCTCTCCAAAGCGACCAAAGTCGCAAACATCAGCAGGCAAGATTTTGACCTCCATATTTTGGGAGGTGCAAGGTATTTTATTCATTGAATATCTTAAGAAAGGAAGAACTATCAATAGCAAATATTATATAGCATTACTGATGCATTTGAAGAAAGAAATCACCAAAAAATAGCCACAAATAAAGAAGAAAAAAGTGATCTTTTACCAAGACAATGCACTGTGTCACAAACTGATTGTAACAATGGCAAAACAACATGAATTGCACTTTGAATTGCTTCTGCATCTGCCTTATTCTCCAGATCTGGCCCCCAGCAACTACTGGCTGTTTGCAGACCTCAACAGAATGCTCCAGGGAAAGAGATTTGGCTCCATTGAAGAAGTGATATTAGAAACTGAGGTGTATTTTGAGGCCAAAGACAAATCGTTCTACAAAAACGGCATTGATTTCTTAGAGAAGCGTTAGAATCAATGTATCACCCTAGAAGGAGGCTATGTTGATGAATAAAGTTCAATTTTGCCTAAAAGTTGTTGTTTTATTAGTTAGGCCTGGGATTTATTCAGTGATGTGTTACTTATTATGGAATAAGATGTTACAAGTTATTTCACCTATAAAAAATAATTTCCCCTGTAAGACTCTCCTTGCACCTTTGGAAGTCTTTCTGATTTCTTTCCATGTGACTTTAATTAACTATTGTGATATCCAAACCAGTGTTTAGTTGTATTTTCATATCCACATTATTAATTTTTGTATACACAACTTTTCTTTGGTTATCTGTGTTTATTTTTTCTGTTTCAATGCACTGCGCAACTTCTTTTCTGTGGCAGCATTTTCTTGGTTTAGTTTTACAGTGTAACTTTTGTCTTACTTTACCACACTTGTAGCATTTTGAATTCTTAAAGGGACTGTTATCTATTAGATACAAACCTTCACATCTTTTGTTTGTATGTATGCATATTCTTTTTTCTTGAAATTTGGGGCATTGTGTCTCATATTTAGTATTCCCCACTATTCATTTGATATTTCATGTAGTGTAATTTTATTATTCTGTTCAAGTTTGATTTAAACTTTTGCTCATATTTCTGTCTATTTTTGCTGAATAAAAATTAACCATTTAAACATATCCAAAGTCAGTTTCTTTAATCTGAATCTTTCACATTCCTTCATAATTATTTAAGCATATGGGACAAATTTTTTCTCTTAGATTCATGCATTTCCAATGAGTATTGAATATAGACCTTTTGCCATAAAAAATTTTTGTCAGATAATTGTTTCTTTCACTGACAATGCACTCAAATTTTGCAATGAGAGCTTGTGTGTGGTTAAAACAAATTAGATGAACCCCATACAAGACACCGCCATATCAGCCACAATCTAATGATGTTGCAGAAAGAATGGTGCAAACAGTGAAAATGGGATTGAAAATATTCTCATCACTTAACATAGGAGCATATTTACCAAAAATCCTCCTCAGTTACACATCTATTCCACATGCAGGAAAGAAAATTGAGCCCTTTGTCATTAATGGGACAACAAATCAGAGCCCCCATATCTATGTTCTTTGCAGTAAAAGAAAAGGTATGGTATAGAAAGAAAAAATAAAAGATGCTCCATTTCTTGTGAATATAGTTCTTAGTATTTGATTTATTGTAGTGGCATTTCTGTCTTTTTCTCTGACAACTTCTGGCTATCCTAATCCACTAATACTAAGAATAATTGCCTATCTCAGATATGTGCTTGATCCCTAACACATGGCTCTACTACTCTGGACTATGAGGGAATTTTTGCTTGCTTGAAGTATTTTATTTTTGCTCATTTTGGGTATCTCTTAATGTATTCCTCTACGTCACTTGAATATCCTGGCCACCAAACTTGTAACTTTAGTCTTCTTTGTGTTGGTTTATGTCACAATATACATCATCATATACTCCTTTTAATATGTTCCCTCAGTATTTGTGGAGCTACTATTACAACTCCATTTTTGCTAACTCATGGCTCAGAGTTTTGATATTTGGCAAAGGAAACAAGTCTGAACATATCCAGTGATTTGCCCTTATCTTGTAATCACCTCATGTCTGGACATCTCTGTCAGGTTTCTTTGTTTCTACTGTTGGTGACACACAATTACTATCACCAGGGGTTATTTTTTCTAGTATGCCATGCTGAGTAATTTTGTTTAATTTGTCTACTACCAAAAGTAAGATATGAATTTTAACTTTTCTTGGCTATATATTTTGGGTGATAGTTTTTTTAGTTGAATGCTTGCTTTATAGCCTTTCAATTATCAAACTGCATTTCTTTCTGCTTCCATGCTACTTTTAATACATCACTTTGTAGTAATCCGTGATCTTTTTTGTATGCAACAACTGTAATGGAAACTATTTCAAAACGTTTTTCGGTTTCAACATTGCCTTGAAATGTATCCATGGTTTTTATGATGATTTCATCAAATTGTTTTAATTGTAGACTATGTTTTATTAATTTAGGTTGTCCTAATTTTATCCAGACATTTTTTGGTATCGATTTAATTTCACTGCCTGTATCAACTTGAATGTTAAATACTTGGCTATTTATTCTTATTTTTTTCTCTACCTTTTTTTGTGTATTTATTGTAAATATTTTAGCTTCTTCTTCTTCTTCTTCCTTGGGGGTTTGAACAGTTTTTACTTTTTCTATTTGCATTTCATATTTACATATGTTCTGAAAATTACCTCTTTTTTTTTACAACTTGAGCATATTTTTCCTAAAGCCAGACACTTGTCTTTCTCATGAATTTTTCCACAATATCTACATTTAATTATGTATTTGGTTGTGCTTGTCTTGTAAGTCTCAAATTGTTTTGGTCGATTAAATTCTCTAATCAACTCTAACTGTTGCAAAAACTTGGCGCTAGCTTCCAAACACATTCAGCTACTCTGTAGACATTCTAGTATTTTTTGCTCATGGTTTTGGTCTTGCAGGCCTTCAATTAACCTAAGAAGAATTGGTTTATCTTCTATAGTCATTTCCAGTGCTCTTAATTTTTCAAATTTACGATAAATGACTCGTTCTTTCAATCTATGTAAGTATTGTATAATGGATTCATTTGGTGCTTTTCTTTTTTCTAAAAATTTGGTTCTTTCAGTGATTATCAATCTTTTTTTTTGGTCATATGTTCATTTTTATAATTTTCACAATTTCTTCAAATGTCATTTCTTCTAGTTCGCTTGGGTAACACGTTGTCAAAATTTTTTTCACAGCTTCACACCCAACTGTAGCAAGAAATAAATCGGTAATCTCATTTTCTCCTCCATTGGTCTCTGAATTTTTTATTCTTGTAAATGCAGCAAAAATTCTTATCTGTGTTTCTATGTGTTTTGGGTTACCCAGCAAATTTAAGGATCCATTTGGCAATGTCATTGTTATGTTTTGCATTTCTTTGTGCATAGCGGTAGTCGTAGCACAGCTCTTTGTCTCCTTTGTAACAACAGGGTTTTCACTTTCTTATCTCTCCAGTTATTCTCCATTTCTATTTGCATATTAATTTGCATATGATACTACAAAAACAATTTGTTTTAAGTTTAGGTTTAAGTAGGCCTTAAGATAGTGGTTGCCTAAGCAAATGAAATATAAATTATTATAATTCATAATTTAATATTAAAATGATTTAAAAATTACACATGAGAGTGTTACAATTGCACAAAATATGGTGTTATTTAATTGCATTATTTAAGTACATTCTAGTAAACTAATTTAATATCTTTTGATGTTTTTAGATAATTAACTAAATTCTAAAAAATGGCAGAAAATTAAGTCTTTTGATCAAACTTTGATTTCATGTTCAAACAAAATTTACCTTTTCTTTAAACATATTCTTTATGAATAATTTACATTGGACATTGCTGAAAAAACTTTTTGCTGTGGCATAATTTTTTTGATTTCACTAGTGAATTAATTCAGGATATGGGCAATTATGACTTTCCCCAACCAACTCTCCTTGATAAGCTTTGTTCATTTTCTCTCTTTTCTCATCTTTATTCTACCAACCATTTACACAAACTCATAATGTAGGTTATTCGCTGCTTTCCTCTGTAGCCTTCAGTATGTCTTATGAGTGTCAAATTCTCCAAACTTCTGTCTGCATAATGTTTCCTAAATTCTATTATCACTAGAACTTCAAATGTTCAAATTGTCAGCATCCTTCTGTAGAACTATATTTCTGTTACCTCAAGTTTCTTCTTTATCTTTGAGGAGATTGTCCATCACATACTTTCATGTAGCAGGATTGATATGAAAATATTCAGCACTCTTTTCTATGTTTATCAACAAAATATTTCCTGTTTCTTTATACTTTGCCTTTGGGAGAGACTTTTAGCTATTCTAATGCATATTTGGATTTCAATGTCACATTTGACATCTTCGGTTAAAACACTTTCTAGATCAGTGTTTTCCAACCTTTTTTGGTCATGCCCCACCTAATCACCTCTAGAATCCTGATGTCCCCCCACTCCCATATGTTGATATATAATTCTTATGTAAAAAGTGAACTCCATTTTAGGTGATGGTTAAAACGCCAATGCTTTGATTTAAGCTTTTATTTTAAACTTAAAATTTAAAGTTTGTTTGAGGCTCAAATTCATTGGTCAAGCATTGTTGACAGAAAGGTGACCGTTCATCATGAAAAGCAGGTATGAAACCAAATTTTAGATATTCCTCCGAATACTGACAAACTTTCTTCTTGCAAGCAATACTCTTTTTTGTGCATAAGGATATTAATTGAAATAAATAAATGAGAAATCATGTACAGAAAATTGCACTTTAAAAGTTTTTAATGTTAAGTTAACTGTTAACACAATATAATTGGAAATAAACTTAAGGGCAATAATACAAGTATTATAACAACTAAGAATATTATAAGCAAAAATCAGCTATAATATTTTAACAGTGCAATTGATGGTAATTTAAAAATCCAAGACAAATGATGAATGAAAAATACGTAACATTGCTAAATTTTTATTTATTGGAATGTTAGGGCTAATAGATCACAAGAACAAAGATTTTATTAACAAAACGCCTAACAATCGAATTGCCCCCTAAAAAATCAAATTGCGCCCCTGTGGGGGCATCACTGTTCTAGATATTTAAAGTTTCATACTTGCTTGGTTCCGGGGTCTCCAACTTTTAGTTCACAGCTTCAGCTGTTCTTTTTGCCAAAAAACTGTACACTCTGTCTTTTTACAATAATTTTTTTTCAGTTTTTTTGTCTGACTTTTATTGACTATTTTTTGCCCATGTAGTTTCTTTTCTGCATTTGCTATCAAGATTGTGTCATCTGCATATCTTTTATTCTTAAGGTGAATTAATTACTGAATGGAAGTATAGGAGTGGCTGGGATCTGTTCATGACTGGATCCTTTCTGATCTAAAGGCAAAATACTTAAAAAAATTATTGAAAATCTATTGATTCTTTGGAATATTTAAGTTTCACATGAAAAGATAATATAAAACACTTGGAAAACACAGCTGACAAATGCAGTGTTGATTTATTTCTATTTGTTTGCTGAATGTTTTTCCGATTTCAGTTATGTTCTAAAACTGAAATTAAAATATCTTTGCTAAATAATCACATATATAAAATGTAACCTGTACTCATACATAATAAGAATAATGATTTTATAAATTTTGTAGAATGCCTATTGGCATGGAAAATAGAATCAGAAAACAGTGTCATTGAATAAAGTGTGGGATATAGATAGAACAGGCAGTAGGTGCAGATGAAGGTTATGAGGATAAGGTTGATAGATAAGATTGACCAAGGGGTTATGCTTGTAGTTTTCTAGTAAGTATCCATCTGTGGTGGATGTGCGTTGTGGTGCAGTGGATATTGGCTCGGAACGAGAAATTGGGAAGCCAAGTTCAAATTCCAGTTGATATTCTTGCATTCACTTACGTGCAAATACTCTTGGGAAAGGTATTAATCCATCTCTTCCTTCCAGTTATGGGTTAAATAATAGGACAGATTGGGTTTTGTAGCCTTGGTCGGCAACCAGTCTACCGCAGAAAGCAATGGCAACCTACTGCAGGATGATCTTCTGCCCAGTCAGACTGACTGACTGACTGATCCATCTGTGAGATTGAGCCTAAAGCTTCTTTAGTTTTGCTTTATTTAAAGTTGTTTTTGAAGATCATCATTCTTAGGAAAAAGCTGCTTCAGTGAGTGAATGATTGACTGATTTGTTTGTTTAACAGTGTATCAACTCCTTATGGGTCATTTAATGCTGAAATATAGTTTTTTGGAAGATTTGAAATAATGAAACTATAATATGTTATTCATCTTTCACAATTGAATACATGATAGATAATACTTAGCTTTTGTGCATGTGGAACTCTCTTCCATATTTTTCTTTCCTGACAGCTACAACCTCCAGGAATTTAAATGCAATGTCAATACCCATCTCTTAACCACTTGACTCCATTTCTTTCTACATTACCCTGTATATCTTTCCTTTCTCTCTACTTTTGCAACTGTCATCACACCTGTATTCTTATCCTTCTCTTGCTCCTTTCTCTGACACCTCCTGTAACTGGTTCGACTTTCCCTTTACTCTCCTCCTATCTAATCTTTTACTCTTATGTAGCTCCCTGCACATCAGTGGCATTACCACCTTGCTTGGGGTGAAACGATTAAAAAAAAAAAAAGAAGATATATATGTTTATGTGAATATTATTATTATTATTATATGTGTGTTTTATGTTGTAGTTTTGTTGAAGTAATATTTTGGAATACAGTTTGATTTCTTTAAGTAATTGGAGGATATAATATGGATTAATGTCATGAAAGAGTTCTTTTATGCTCACTGGGTGGTTAATTTTTAGTGGCATATCAATCTCTCTCGGTTATTTAATACTGAAATCTAAATATTTTGATCACAATTTTATGGCTTCAACTAAATATATTTTGAACACTATTGTATGACTTCAACTACAATTAAAATGTATTGTTGGTAATATATAAATATGTATTTTTATACTTTTAGAGATTTTTTTTTGGTGGTTCTTTATTTGCCCATAACTGGGACCCTAACATGTGCTGCCACCCAGAATCAAGGTGAACCTGGGAACAACAGCATCAGGTTCCATGCTCCTAAAAATGTCCAATCTTCTAATTAGAGGTCTTGCTGCCAGATGTATTTTATCATCCTGCCCAAAATTTGTTCATTTGGGACACAGATGAAATAAGTATGTTTTGACACTAGTTTAAATGAAAGGATAGAACTCATCTGAACATTTGCAGTTGAAATAGTGATAGTGTGGTAGTTGTCTCTAATTTTTTAGTACTTCTATTTATACAAAGTAAGATAAGTAAATTGTTACCATTTTATAATTTTAATTTTGCACATGCATATTTTTTGTTTTTGATTTTCTTGACTGCACAGTATAGTAGGGTCAGCTGAGCACAGTCTGTCAGAAAAAAACCACCATAATGCAATTCCCTGTATAAAACATTTAGAAACAGCATGCTGTATTGCTTGGCATTTGCACCAGAAGCACCAATATGAATATTTCAGAGTGTTTGGTTGTCAATCTTAGAACAGTGCAGAGAATTTAGAAAAAGTGGGATGATAAATCCAGTCAGCATGATGATACTCAGAATGATCATTTGTGATCACAATGTTATGCCTCAATTCATCTTCCCACAAAGCCTCAGTCTTAACATGGAGGCCTACATTAAGTGCCTTGAGGAGGTACTGCTGCCCTGGGTCAAGAGGGTGGCTGCTGTAAAACCCAATGCCTGGCAACGGGGCTCTAAACCATGTCACACAAGCAGGAGGACCCACTCATAAACCCAATCATGTTTAGCAAGAGACCAACAAATCTGCTTGTAACAACAAAGATGAACTGAAAGCAAGGATTATGACAGCATTCATCAGCTTATACAAGGAGACTGTCTGGAAGAGTGTCAGGAGATTTTGAAGTAATCTGGAGGCTATGTTTAAAGCTAATAGTGATTTCACTGAATAAATTTACTCTTTAAGGTATTCTTGTGTGATTTTGGTAAATATATCTATTAAGATATTATTTTCATTATTGTGTAATTTATACGACAATTTATCCATCGCACCTTATATATATATATATATATATATATTTATATATATATACACACACACACACACACACACACACATATATATATATATATATATATATATAGCCACATGGCCAAATGGTTAAAATGTTCACTTTCTAACTTTGAAGCCTGGGTTCCAATCTCACCATAGTTGATTTGTCAGGAAGATAACTTCTTGATGTTATTGGTCTGAAGAAGGTGATCCCTACATGTAGCACCTTTTGAAAGTGCCTGAAAACCATACCATAGCTTGACTCAAGCCTTGTGGGTGAATTTGGGTAGATGAGTGGCCATCAATGGTTGTGCTAGTTCGAAGTCGCAAATTATCATGATTGAGGGTTTCGGCATCCCAGTCTTGTTCAGATTGGATAACACACTCTCTTGCAGAAACTGTAACAAAGGATTGCTCAGCATAGTCGCAGTATAAAACACAGGTGGGTACTGTGGGTGTTGAACAACAACATGTATGCCTGAGAAAGCGTCTGCAATGGGGATTAACTAGCTACCATGGTAGATGGTTATCCTTGAATATAAGTGGCTAGCCATTTTATATATATATATATATATATATATATATATATATATATACACACACACACACACACACACACACACACACTGTATCATTTTATATCATCATCAGTATTTATTCAGTTAGTACATTTTCTGTGCTGCTTGGTTCATGATTCCCATCCATCCCACAATTGTGGTTCATGGTGAGATTCAACCAGAATAATGCAATGGTTTGCAGATTCCTTTTGCCCTGAGGATGTTGAGGCTATCTGTCCCTCCTGTCAGAAGTTGTAGAAGTAGACCAGCAAGGCAGCAGGTGGTTTGGATTCAGAGTTTTCCTTCACTTAGTCTGGTTGCTAACCAAGGCTATAGGGCCTACTCTGTCTTGTTCTTTATCCACAGCCAGAGGAAAGTGATGGATTCATAGCTTTTATAAGTGTATTAGCATTTAAGTGAAAACAGTGAACTCGATTAGAATTTGAACTCAGTTTTCTGATTTATCAAACTGAGTCACCATCCATTACTTCCTTGTGCCTCCATTTTATATGCCATATGATTATTACATTATAAATCTTATTCTGCATCCAAAGATGATATTTTTCTTGGTTGTTAAATTTGATGAAATTCTAAATGATGAAGTAGTGATTTCAAAGTGACTAAATTCTATTTCTATTGTTCTTCTCAGTTGGTCTTTGCTGTTGTGGTAATTGAATAAAATGATGGCTTTATGACATTTTATAACTTTGCTAATTCAATTCATTTGTCATTTGCTTTTTTCCACTTTGTAATTTATTAAAAGTGGATGGATTGAGTCAATGTTTCTTTAGCTTTGCTGACTTAAAATTGCTTTCGAAGATCATTATTAATTATTGATATAATTTAATTTTGCTCAATCTACTTCCAACATTGTTTCAAAAAGATTCTGTGCATATCTGTCTCCAGACTACAAGTGAAAAGAAGTCAACATTTGGAAAATATATGACGATTCATTTTGGGAAAGCAACAGAGTTATTTTAATTGTATTAAATTGTTACTTAAATAACAACCTGTTGCTTTCTCAGAACAAATATTGGACAGTTATCTGCAATGAAAACTATAGATTTACATGCTAAACTTTTTGTTTTTGGGTGGTCATCTTTTGTTTCAGGATAGATTTATATTTTTGATCTCATATGATCTTTTTCGTTTTTAATTAAATGCCCACATTTTTAAACAAAAAGTTTTACTTTGAGAAAGTGCATCAACTTTATTTATATTTATTGTATATATCATAATATATATATATATATATATATATATATATATATTAGCCTCAAGAAAAAAATATACAGTAGCATCCAAAATTAGGGAACAAAAATGAAAAATCTTTCACATATTTACTGTTTTTCATATGTCCAAAATTAGGGGACAAATTTAAATTTTAGCTAAATAAATCAGAACAAAACAAAAAAAAAACTTGCAGTATAATATTTTGTGTTAAGATCTTTATTTTTGATGATTGCTGCAGTGTGCAGCAGTCATCAAAAGATTTATCACACAAGATTTTACCAAATTTTGACAATCAGTAACTATAATTTTAGCCCATTTTTCACATAGTTTCAGTCACAAAACTTCAACATTCAATGGATTTCATGCTATTAAATTTTCAGTGTGGTTCATGTTAGGATTCTGAGTGAACCAGTCAAGAATCTCAATTCATTGTTCCTTGAGATAATTCATCATGAAGCATTATCTTGCATAAATACAGGAGTGTTGATACCACAATTTTGCAACACAGGAACAACGTGACATTCTAACAAATTTTTATATACTCCAGCACTTACTTTCGTATTTAAACGTACACAAGGCAAAGTTCCAAGCACAGAAATCATTCAAAAGACCATTACACTACTTCCACTAAACTTCGCTGTTTTCTTGGTACAATTCTTATTCATTGCTTTATTCATCAGTCTTTATACATATTGCTTGCCATCACTCCCAAACAAATTGAACTTTGATTCGTCACTGAAAAAACTTTAGACCAATCAACTTCTGACCAGAGTACACTTCTTTGTGAATGTTAACCTTGTTGCTGATTGGTGGCTTTTTCCTAGGACAGCGTACAAATAGGCTAATTTTGTGTAATCATCTTGACACAGTTTATCTTGAAACCTTGATGTAATGTTTTCACAAATGTTTCTTAGCAGTTTGAAAACGGTCTTTCAGTGCAAAGCGGTGCATTATCCTGTCCTGCCTGACAATTGTTTTTTGAGGTCAGCCAGGTTTCTTTTTACTGATTGTGCTACCGATGTCATTATATAAGTTCAAAACTCTACTAACAACACTTTTCGAATGGTTTAACCTGTCAGCAATTTGTTGTATGTCATTATTATTCTTTCTAAGTTTCATAAATTCAAATTTATAGAAGAATCAAGTTTCTTTCATTGTTTATGTCATAAACTACAGCAGTAATATTAAACCATCAGATTCTTTATCTTTACAGACACTTGTCAGAAGAGTAGATGATTCAAATTTAACCTTAACTTTTTTGCTCATTGTTTCTTGATTTTGGACACATGAACAACAGTAAATATGTGATAAATTCCTTTCTATTGTTTTCTGTAACCTGAAAGCTAATGACATTGCTGGGAAGGTGTATGTCTATTAGCAGTGAAAATTTCACACAATTTCAATGATTAGTTTTGGAGATAATAAATTTTTCATTTTTGTTCCCTAATTTTGGATGCTACTGTATATTAAAAACCTTCATTATCCTTCTTATCCATGATGCTAAGAGAAAGGCATACAAATTCTACAATAACAATCAACTAGATAAAATAAGCTTATAATAGGTCCTTAACATCTACTATTCAAAGCAATATATCACTAGATAAAATAAGCTTATAATAGGTCCTTAACATCTACTATTCAAAGCAATATATCACTAGATAAAATAAGCTTATAATAGGTCCTTAACATCTACTATTCAAAGCAATATATCACTAGATAAAATAAGCTTATAATAGGTCCTTAACATCTACTATTCAAAGCAATATATCACTAGATAAAATAAGCTTATAATAGGTCCTTAACATCTACTATTCAAAGCAATATATCACTAGATAAAATAAGCTTATAATAGGTCCTTAACATCTACTATTCAAAGCAATATATCACTAGATAAAATAAGCTTATAATAGGTCCTTAACATCTACTATTCAAAGCAATATATCACTAGATAAAATAAGCTTATAATAGGTCCTTAACATCTACTATTCAAAGCAATATATCACTAGATACTGTAAGCTTATAATAGGTCCTTAACATCTACTATTCAAAGCAATATATCACTAGATAAAATAAGCTTATAATAGGTCCTTAACATCTACTATTCAAAGCAATATATCACTAGATAAAATAAGCTTATAATAGGTCCTTAACATCTACTATTCAAAGCAATATATCACTAGATACTGTAAGCTTGAATGTGTGGGGATGTAATGGATAATGACTTTCAATTAGAAATCAGAGAGATAAATTAGAAATGTAATCAGGTTTTTATAGTCACTTATGTATAAATACTTTTGAGAAGTGTATAAATTCACCTCTTCTCCCAAAAGCTATAGGTTAATTGGTAGTAAATCATTATTTTTCCCAAATTCTTATGATCTAAATATATTTTCATGCTTTAAATAATATACAAGATGTTGATAAGTTGAAAAAAAAAACAAATCAGTCAATCAATCATATACAATCTTTTTATTATCAAAATAATTATGGCCACATCTGAAACTGTTATGGATGTGATCTGAATCAAGTATTTTTAATAATAATAACATATATATATATATATATATATATATATATATATATATATAATATGCACATAGCATAGTAATCTTTTTTCACAAAAGGAAGATAGTTTTGTTGAATTGAAATTCTAGATAAAACCTTTGCTTCAGATTTTGTACAATTTTCCTTGCAAAATGTTATGGAGTAAATAAGATACCCCTGGTAACACAAATGAAATAGGCAAGTTGCCTTAAATAAAGAACTCAGATGAGTTTCGAGATTTTTCATAAAAGTATTGTTGAAGTCAGTCGAGACATAATACTATAACCATTAGGAATGAGTTATATCATAAAAGCACTGAATATATCTCTATTCTCACTGAGGTTAGGGTTAATAGTATGGAAGAGTAGGTTCTCTTGCTTTGGCTGGCAACCTATTTAAGAAAAGGAAAATTTTGAATTTAAACCTGGTTGGGTGAAGGGATTTCAACTCTACTCTGTAAAAAGAAGGTACTAGAACATAGTAAGGTAATCACCTTATACTCCATAATGATGTTTACAGTGTTAGCATACATAGTGTAATGTATATCATGTTAGATTTTATTATTCAATTCAGTGTTTTTACAATAAACTTGATATTAACAACCAATATAGGCAAAACATTTATTATCTATTGATAAATAAATCAAGAAAATTTTAGTTTATTACTTATTTTATTAGAAATATTTACAATATATTATTTTGTGTTCCAAACAAAAGATCTGAATACCATGGAAATGGTAAATGCTGAATGTTTCATTATAATGAAACATTCAGCAATCATTGTTCAAGTAGTCAATGCTATTGTTGGATGAAATTTATAAAATCTTTTGATTAAAACAGTTTTTCAGGAAAATAGGTTACCCAAGTCCAGTAACTGTTATTGCTCTTTCCAGTATAGATGGGGATTTCTCTTTGTTTAAAATTGTGTGAAACTTTAACATCTTGATTATATCATTATTTTCTCTTCAAGTTACATGTGCTATTCATTTTAGTTGTTGCTGCTGTTGAAAGTTTTCAAATGTTAGTTCTGTTATTTGGTTTATTGAAGCAGTTCTTTGTGATTTGTGCAAGATTTGCTCATCCACATGATTCTCTGAAATATGGTCCTTGCTTATACCTATAGGCTTCTTTTGATAGAAGCTTTTATTAAGCATTGATCTGAAAAAGCAGTTTTGTACAGCTGATAGTATTATAGAATATAGAATATTGTCCTCATCTTTGTTGTTGTTATCACAATGTTTCATATTAGTCAGCTAAGTGTCATATGTGATACACATGTGAGCAATCATGTCTCTTTCAATCCATGACTGACTAGGCAAAAGGTTTTCCCACAGTAGGTTGCCATTTTTTACTATGGTAGACTTGCTGCCAACCAAGGCTATAGGATCCAATCTGTCCTATTTTTCAGACCATAGCTGGAAGAAGAGATGGACTCACCTTTCCCAATAATTTATCTCTTCCCCCTCCAGCTATGGGTTGAATAGTCTGAATATAAGTAGTGGAAATAATTTCCCATCACAGAAATTATGAAGCTAGTTACTTCCCTTGTCATTTAGTATTTTTAAAATTTTTCATTGCTTTCATTTGTGAAAACTATAGGCTGAATACACAGTAGAAAATATTTTTTAAAAATAAAAATGATGGTAATATTTACACATACCTAATTAGAATATTTTTCTGCTATTCTTAAATATATTATTTATCATATCTTCATAAAACCCTTGCAATACAAGATCAAACAAGAAAGGCTGCTAACTGATACATTTCAACATGTGACAATATCTAACATGAAATATTGACAAAGGATACTGTTTTAGCCTTTTACAAAATCAAACAGTAAATGATGTTATTTAAAATTTTGCAAAATTTGTTTTGTGGATGTGCAGGTAGTGCTATATGTATTGGCACAGAAAATGAAACCAGCAAGTGAAGTTCAAAATCTATATGAATCTGTTGCCTACACTTCATTCTAATGTCCTTGGAAAAGAAAAGTCTCTTCGTCCTCAAGATATGAATAAAATGGCAGATATAATAGCCTTTCTAAGAATAATCCAGAAGAAGAAAAACTCTAAATTCAAAGTGGTTAGATGAAGTTCTAGCATCCCAATCTTTTAAAATCTAACTGCTATTAAAACCACAACATAGCACACTGTTGTTGTGACACTACACTCCATGGGGAGACTACAGGTTTCACAAGACTGGTTTGCTATAAATGCAGTGAAAAGGTTTCTATTGGCTGATTTGCTCTGCTAACATTTATATTCAAAGCTACCCTTTCTAAAATGAAGAACCTGACTTAATTCTTTGTGATCAGCTTGAGGCCGTCACTCAACCAGAGTTCATTTCTGTTTAAGAACCTTGCAGGCAATTCTGTTGTCATGGTAACATGACAGTCTTAACATTTTTCTGCAACAGTCACTCTGTAGTCAATGCCATTATGAAAATGCATCCATCCCAGTCCATAGCTTTGATGTTGGAATCAATACAATCTAAGCCACTTATACCTAACAGCCAGTTATATAATTTGAATCAATTATATTATTAAATTAGAGAAATATTTGTTTTTTTAGTTTGTTTTGAAAACATTTTGCCTAAATTTCCATCATTATTATTATTTTAATGTTTATTTCAGATGTCTGGGAATTATTGCTAGAGACTGAGTGATATTAAGTTTAGTTTGAGTTTTGTTTAATGACATATCAACCTCTGTGGGTTATTTAATGCCAAAAAGGTGGGACTTTAAGGTATTTTTATTTTATAACGTTCAGTTATAGTGGAAAGATTGATTTAGTCAGATTTTAATGAAAAGTTTTTGTTTTTATTCTTTTTTTATTTTATTTTAGAAAACTGAAAATGTCTTCTAGTTTTGTATTCAAAAATGTTTTGCTGAGAATAATTTTTTTTCCTTCCAAAATATGTTATGGTAAGAATATTACCTTTAAAATGTATATTTTTCTATAAAAGTTTAGTTTTATGTATATATTTCTATAAAAGCATATTTTTATACTTTCATAGTGTTTTGTCCTCAGTTTTTTGGGGGGTTAACTATTTGCTCATAGCTGGGACACTAACAGGTGCTACCACTCCAGGTCAGGGTGGACCTGAGAACAACAGCAATTAAGAGGTGGTTCTATGCTCTACACAACCTCCCAATCAGAGGCTTGCTGCCGGATGCAGTTTACTATCATACCCAGGATCAGAGTGATATTAAAACTTGAATTCTTGAGCAACTTTCTGAGTATTCTTACAGTCTTGAGAAATGCTGTCTTCTTTACAGTCTTCTTCCTTTGTATGTTCCAATTTCATCTCTGAGATAACTTGGTAGAAGGCAAAGATTAGTGAGTCTTCTTTTTCTCACAGCTCTCCAATTTCTTATTCTGAGAGCTTAGTTCAATTTTCCAGTTGAATTCATTGCATTCCTAAGTCGTGTGTTTTAAATTTGCTAGATACCTTATAGAAATTTGACATTAAATAAAGGTTGACAAATAAAATCAACTGTTCTCTTCTTTAATATTTGGGGCATGGATCTATATTATTATGCATATGATCCTCATTTTTAACATGTTCTTGACTCTCAAGAAAGGTTTTGTAATTTTTTTTACTGGTTTTGGCTTAATTTAAATCTCACCTTGTGGCCCCTTGAAACATTCACATCCACAATCGCATAGACTTTCCATTCTTTGTTCACCTCTATCAGATCTGGGATTTCTCTTGCTTGGATGGAATTAGTCTGACTCTCAAAATCCTAGGAGATTATTTCATTGTCTTCTTACTGAAATGCTTTGGCTGTATTGCAATCAACCCTTCCTCTGGTATCAATTATATACAACAACAGAACTTTCAAAAGATTTTTTAAAGTATCTAAAGAAGTCCCAAGTCTGCAGCAACTGAAACATTGTGAAAAGAAAACAATAACAGACAAGAAAAATAGTTTTCATCTTAGTGTCAAGCCTCCAGAGAAAATAAGAAATAAATTTGCATTTTTATTTTTGGTACTGTTAGTACCTATAACAAAAGAATAAGGGCAGCAACCAGTTTTCTCAAAGAAATAAATATTTACTTTTTATTTTCAATATGTACTGTTTACTAATGGCCATGGTCATAGCATGATTTTAACATTATTTAATTAGTCTTATGTTTAATTATTACTAATTAAAGCTGATAAATAATTACATTTCTTGTATCAGCGAACCTGAAGAAGACTACCACTTCCTTTAAATTTGTTGTTTTTAATTTTTGTACTTTTTTCAGCACAGTCTTAATGCTTATTACCTAAAGTTTCTGATCATCAAAAAAAAAATTTGAAAAATTTTTTTTTACTTTTTTCAGCACAGTCTTAATGCTTATTACCTAAAGTTTCTTATCATCAAAAAAAAAATTTGAAAAATTTTTTTGTACTTTTTTCAGCACAGTCTTAATGCTTATTACCTAAAGTTTCTGATCATCAAAAAAAAAATTTTTCAAATTTTTTTTTACTTTTTTCAGCACAGTCTTAATGCTTATTACCTAAAGTTTCTGATCATCAAAAAAAAAATTTGAAAAATTTTTTTTTACTTTTTTCAGCACAGTCTTAATGCTTATTACCTAAAGTTTCTGATCATCAAAAAAAAAATTTGAAAAATTTTTTTTTACTTTTTTCAGCACAGTCTTAATGCTTATTACCTAAAGTTTCTGATCATCAAAAAAAAAATTTTTCAAATTTTTTTTTACTTTTTTCAGCACAGTCTTAATGCTTATTACCTAAAGTTTCTGATCATCAAAAAAAAAATTTTTCAAATTTTTTTTTACTTTTTTCAGCACAGTCTTAATGCTTATTACCTAAAGTTTCTGATCATCAAAAAAAAAATTTGAAAAATTTTTTTGTACTTTTTTCAGCACAGTCTTAATGCTTATTACCTAAAGTTTCTGATCATCAAAAAAAAAATTTGAAAAATTTTTTTTTACTTTTTTCAGCACAGTCTTAATGCTTATTACCTAAAGTTTCTGATCATCAAAAAAAAAATTTGAAAAATTTTTTTGTACTTTTTTCAGCACAGTCTTAATGCTTATTACCTAAAGTTTCTGATCATCAAAAAAAAAATTTTTCAAATTTTTTTTTACTTTTTTCAGCACAGTCTTAATGCTTATTACCTAAAGTTTCTGATCATCAAAAAAAAAATTTGAAAAATTTTTTTTTACTTTTTTCAGCACAGTCTTAATGCTTATTACCTAAAGTTTCTGATCATCAAAAAAAAAATTTGAAAAATTTTTTTTTACTTTTTTCAGCACAGTCTTAATGCTTATTACCTAAAGTTTCTGATCATCAAAAAAAAAATTTTTCAAATTTTTTTTTACTTTTTTCAGCACAGTCTTAATGCTTATTACCTAAAGTTTCTGATCATCAAAAAAAAAATTTGAAAAAATTTCAATATCTAAACAATTTTGGTGGGGCTCACTTTCTCATACAATGTCATAGTAAATCGATCCTCCATTTTTGAACTACTCTCGTTGGGGTTGCTTTGTTTTGTTTTTTTTTGGATGAGTTGT
Source organism: Ascarosepion bandense (assembly GCA_037127315.1). Lineage (NCBI taxonomy): Eukaryota > Metazoa > Mollusca > Cephalopoda > Sepiida > Sepiidae > Ascarosepion > Ascarosepion bandense. Next base: position 1,890,954 of record JBBBDQ010000739.1, read on the forward strand.
TGCTCTTGTTTTTGTCTTTTTCAAGTTTTCTTCAATTCTTATGATGGCATCTTCCTCAGAAACTCCAAGAATGGCTTAATTAAAAATTTCACAAAGGGTTCAGTAGTCAAAAATGCCCAAACAAAAAAAGTTACTTGCACAGGATCGATTTACTATAAGGTTGTATAAAAAACTGAGCTCCTGCCTAAAATTGTTTAAATGTAGAAATTTTACAAATTACAATCAGAAAGTTTAGGGTTTAATAGATAAAATTGCACTGAAAAAAGTAAAAAAAATTGATAATCAACCAATTTACAGGTGGTGGTAATGTTGTACCGGCAAGTGGTTCAAAAATGGAGAATCAATTTACTTTAATGCTGTATGAAAAACTGAGCCCCCCCCCCACTCCCTAAAATTGTTGAAATATTTAAATTTTTCCAAATGTTTTTTTGTCAATCGGAAAGTTTAAGGTGTAATCAATGAGATTGCACTGAAAAAAGTTAAAAAAAAAAAGGAAAAACAACAAAGTTAAAGGTGGTGGCAGTCTCCTTCACGTTTGCCCTTGTATCTTATAAATATATGTGTGGGCAATATAACAGTTATCAGTTCATGGAAATTCATGGACTGAGTTCAAGTTTTTACTTTGCACTTATGCTCTTTGCATCAAGCCTCTTTAACCTCTGAGTAAATTGTCGAACATTCACTACTGCTAATGTTAAGAATGGTCATTTGTTTTTGGTAACTAAATAAGTTGTTTCAGTAATTGCTAAAATATTACTGTTGAAATAACCAGTAGCTTTTGTTGCAGTATAATTCAGATAGAAATCTGTACTCTGGAAGCAAGTGATGTCCAGTCCTTGCCAAGAACACTTCATTATAACCTTCTCTCTATAATTGCTGACAAAAAAACTAAAAACAACCTTCCATATATAACAAAAGTATTTACTAAATTCTATAAAACTCTGAGCAACAAGAACAATCTTAGGAAAAAAATTATTGGTTATGATTCTTCAAGGGAAAAAATAGTCTTTTTAGGAGCTGAGTAATAGACTTTGAGACGTAATTAATAATATCAGCGTTCAAATTTCTCACAAGAAATTGTTATCTTTATAGCCATTTTCATTTCAATATTATAACAGTGTTCCTGGTTTATTTTCAATGGTCATGTTATGATTCTAGACCAGCATCAAAGAAAACTGAGTTAATTTAAGAACAGTTAATCTGTATTATATTTTCTGACTAAATAAAATAGGATTTTTTATGATTTGTTCAAGATTATTGATCAGTATTATTAATTAATTATTTCTCTTATTGTTTATTGTTTTCTTCTTATTAAGGTAAGTTGAAAATTAATCTTACTGAAAATTGCTATGAATGTCAGGCTTGCCTATGAAAGTGGGTGTCTCTAATTATCAACATTGCAGACTAATTTTATTGAATCTCTTATTCTTTGATCTGAGTTAGTAGAAAAGACTTTGAATAACAGTATTTAGATAATAAGATTGAAGATATAGCTCTCAACACTGTTTTTTCTTTTCACTTCTTTTGCATTTTAGTAAATGGAGGGAAGACCAAATTTATCAAAAAGAAATAATTGTAGTGTTAAAAGATATATAAATCCAGGCAGTGCCAAAATTTATGCTTCTGAAAAATAAATTGATACATTATAAAATTGGTCACATATACATTGCTTAAAATGTAGAACCAAGTTTTTAGAAAAAAACATGTCTGTACGTGAATGTATTGATTAGCGGCATTTCTTAGTCTTCTTTTGATTGGCAATGAATAAGCTTTAATTTCAGAAATGAAAAGTTACTCCTCTAAAGGAAAAAAATAAAAGTAAATAAGAAAATAGTAATTATAGTTGTGGTTCTATCTACTGCAAAGACTAATGTATGATATTAATTTTACATCTCTTGAGGGTTCAAAGCATCATTCATGGCTTTTTTTTTCATTGCATTCATTGCCTTAATAATTTGTAATCTTTTCATTAATGCATTTCAATGCTCATTATTGATTAACCTGTTAGAAATACTGAACATTTCTGCCTGATATTCACTCATCTTTATTTCACTGTTCCTGATAGACACTTTTATTTATAACATGAGTTTTTAAATGAAAATATTGGGATCATTCTAAAAGCATAGATAACAGTTTTGTTCAGTCAAAATTCTTGTGTGATACAAAGGGTTTAGAAAAAATAGCATTGCTTTAGACATTAAAAGAAACTAGTTACTCAATGACAGGGTCATGAAATACGTATGAATTATGAATGAAAAGTTTTACAGTGTTTTTAACAGATTAAATTCATCAATGTAAAATATGACAGACCAAGAGATCTTCATTATAATGGTCTTTTTCTTTATAGTTTTGGAGAGCATTTTGAAAGCAATAATTCAAAGGAATTAAATTTACAACACAAGGTAGATGAATCTTTGCAGTCATTACAAACAGCCATTGGAACAGGTTTAACCGGTTAGACCTATGGAGGGGATCTCTTCTTCTATGTGTCTTGTCCTTTCAGGGTGTAATTGATCATGGCTTTCCACCTTTTCCTATCTCTGGTGGCTCTTAGCACGCTTTTTCCTGTAACACCACACAACCCCCATTTTGTCATCCACCTGCTCAGGCCCATCAAATATGTTATCTGCTGCTTTTCTCTCTTTTTCCCTCTATCTGGCCTCTTAGTAACAGGTTCTCCAAGCCCTTCTTCCTCATTGCATGTCCCAGGAACTTTAATTGTCTCTTCCTGATGCTCAACATTAATTTTCTTTTCGTTTTCATTCTTTCCAAAACCTCATCATTGCTCACATGCTTGGTCCATGATTTCCACAGCATCCTTCTGTAGAACCACATTTCAGTTGCTTCATGTTTTTCCTTCATCTTTGATGATATTGTCCAGCATTCACTGCCATAATGAAAAACTGACATCACATAGCAATCAAGTACTCTCTTCTTTGTTTCTAGTGAAAATTTCCTGTCTCTTAATACTTTACTCAGCTTCTGGAATGCATCATTTGCCATGCAAATTTGTCATTGGACCTCTGTGTCACACTTTCTGTCTTTAAGAGTGGGAATTTTGGATATAATAGGGCAAAGTGGAAAGTTAGTCTTGTGTGTTTTGATAGAACTATAAACTTTTTACACCATTGTATTATATCGCAAATTCCCACTTCTACATACCAATTAACTAAAATACTTAACCAATTAATTACACTATATATATATATATAACAAATACAGCATTAAATCATCTCTTTAACTTATACAAATATTAAAAACTGAAAAATCTAATAATGAAACTATAGCATCTCTTGACATTGAAAATCTGTGACATTTGAAACCATTGACATTATCATAAAAAAATATATATAATAATAATTCTCAGCCCCCATTAAAAATTAAATGTAAAATACTAAGAAAATTACTTTTAACCTTTACCACTGAAGTCCCATTTTATGTTCACAGAAATAATGTATATGTGCAAAGGGATAGTGTTTCAATGGGTTCAGTTCTGGGTTCAACTTTCAGCAACTTCTACATGGACAACCTAGAAAATAATATATTTAACACCAGTAAAAAACCCTCCATCTACCTTCAATATGTATATGATATCTTTATATTAGTTAAAAACATAGAAGATATAATGAAACTCCAAAAACACTTACAAAAAAATGTCCTCAAGTTTACATGCAAACTTAACAATGAGAAGAAAATCCCTTTCCTTGACATTTTAATAGATACAAACAATAACACATTTACTACCTTCTCATATAAAAAACCAGCCAGTAAAAATCCTTGCACTCTAAACTATAAGAGTGAATGTCCTAATTACTATAAAATAGCACTTATACACAATTTAATTAACTGACCATGAATTAACTCCTCCACAAAAAAGAGTTTTTATATTGAACTAAAAATTATTAAGCAAACTCTCATTAAAAATGACTTCCTAAACCACATTATAGATGAACAAATGAGACAATATATCAAAAATCTCAACAAACATCAAACAGAATATGGTACTTACAAAAAGCACCTTAAATATATCACACTTCTATATTGCTACCAGGTGCATGATAACTACAAGCAGGATGAAAAAAATCATAAAAACTCATTCATACTGAAATATCTTCTATTGACCATCATAAAAAATTAATATTTTATAAGAAATACAAAACTACCAATTTAATTTTTTCTAATAACTTCTCCCCACCACCTGATATCTTATGTAAAACAAATATTATATATCAATTCGAATGTCCCTTGGGAGAATGTATCTCTGACAAAAAACAAATATATATATTAGATTCATGACAACTACATTAACAAAGCATCTTATATTACACATGTCTGTCCATTTGTTCATTTTAAGAGATCTACAATCACATTCCTGTCTACATTCACAATATAAAAAATAATGATCGATAACACAACTATCCTACACCAAGAAAACAACAAATTCAAACTATAGACCCTTTAAGCAATATACATTAAAAACTCAAACTGTCACTCAGTAGAATCAGCTACAAATACTGTCATAATATTCTGGAATGTTTTTTTAGAAGGACAGTTTTTCATGCTTTAATATGTACATAACCATGATATTACAACACAAAAAATTCTGTGGTAGATAATTTTCACATTTTAATGAATGCAAAGCATAACAGTCAACTGTTTCATTTAAAACAGAATTAAAAAAAATTATAGTAATGTATGGCAACACATTTTCGTGGTTATTTTGTTACTACTACTTGTACCCCTGAAGACGATCTGAAAAGGAGTTTGAAAGTACTCAGGAAATGGAAAATAAAAATTTTCAAACTTACAGCACATTTCTTACATCTTTTAATTACAATAGACGGAAGTTTATTCACGTGTGTGAACAGATTTTATTAAAAATAGACAGACATAATGTTTGTACTTTATTTAACTAGACATGTCTGAAAGAGAATTTGCTGCCTAAATACACAAATATATATATATATATATATTTTATTAAATTACTTTAATCCGAAACGGAAAAATAGGAAGGTAAATTCCAAGAACCTGATCTTAATTAATATTAAAAATTTTAATATTAAAAAATGATACAGGAGGAGAGCTCAATGTAATTAAAATTACAGAACCAATATAAATTAAAATAAATTTTCAAAATTCAAAAATGTTGAATGAACATTTCAACATGAAATCCCTAAGAGAGATCTCACGCCTCCTCAGCAACAGTCAGTCTATATTCAAAATGAGAATAAAAATAAGATTAAAAAGAGAAATAAAAAAAAATAAATAAAGAAATAAAAAAATATAAAAAAATAAATAACGTTTAAGATTTGAGAAATATACGTCACAAAAAAGTTTTTTTGAAAATAAGTCTATTTTTGGTTTATACTTTCAGATAGAGATGTAAATGAAGAGATGGGAAATTTGGCATGTCTAACTTAATAAACAAAAAGGGTTAAGGAAGGGAAGTCATTAAATTGAGAATTGGGTTAAACAAAACAGACCAGTAAGAAAATAAATTCTTAGTCATTCGCAATGTTTGCAAGCATACTTAAAAAACAGGTTGTTGTATATAATTTTAGTACATTGCTGAATGTTTTGCTATATAAGTATTGGAAAATAATTTTATAGAGGAACTCTATTTTAAATGTTTTTTTCTGTAAATGTGTTGCAAATGAGGTAAGAATAGATTCTCAGTGTTCAGCCATTAAAACACTGTATGTCTGTGTGTATATATATATATAGTCATCCTCTGACAGACTTGTTTTGCTGTATCACAGCTGATCAGTACAGTTAGACATCCAATTGCTTCCAGTCAAGATTGAAACCCAACCTATTTCACATCAGTCAGAGAGTCTAACACTAAGCTTCAGTGCATGGTGAAGGAAGGAAGATTTTAGTTATATACATAATGTAAACAAACGCCAGTAGCATTCAATTTATTACTGAAGAGCAATGCATAAATAGCTGTGAGTAGCTACTGATTTTAAAGTCCACCATTTCTCCAAAGTGCTTAGTTGAGAGGCAGGAGTGTAAATAGTCATCTGCACACAGTTCTATATATATATATATATATATATATATATATATATATATATATATATATATGACAACAGCAGAAACATAATACACTTCAGAATGGCCAGAGAAGTGACTGAAAGCACTTGGAAAAGTAATTGCAGAACATTTATACATTCCTTATCACCCGGAAGAAGGAAACTTGTTAGAATGCTGAAAAAAACAAATAAAATAAATCTTTCTTGCTTGCTGTTTTCAATGAACTATGATATATATATTATAAATTATATTTTAGAACATGTACATTTAGAACATTTTAGAACATATATAGGATAATTATGTACATGTTCTAAAATATAATTTATAATAAATATTCACAGCTCTATATATTATATATTGAGCACTGTTTTAAATTAATGTTTTGGACATTGTAAGAATTCTTTGTTCTGTATTCACTCAGATATATATATATATATATATATATATATATATTGAGCACTGTTTTAAATTAATGTTTTGATCATTGCAATTATTTTCTTCGTTCATTAGTCATTTGGGTATATATATATATATATATATAAATTTATTAAATCCAGATTATAGGAATGAATATATATATCAAATATTGGGAGTAATGATTAACAACCAAATCTCAAAATGCTTGTTACAGTGGCAAGTTCAGTTCTCAGTGGAAAACACCTACACATATATGTAAGATAAAGTTCAGCTTAATAACTACCTAGAGAAGAAAAAATTGGCATAAAACAGAGGTCAATTATTGTTTCTGTTATTTAATGCCAGATAAAGTGGTATTTGATTTATTTCACTGGATTTTTTGTCTTTCTGTCTTAGAGTAACTGCTCAAAATGATCAATTTTCAGTCAGTTTTACATAATTTAATTTATTAGGGCTTTTCAAATAGTCACCTCTTCATAACTGACCTGATAAAAGTCTGCTTAACTAGATGTATCAAAATGAAAGATTAATTCCTAGTGAGTACTGAATTATTTCACTCTTTTAGTTTTGAGGTTTTTTCAAAGAAATATTAAATTAACTTGATAAAAGTTTGCTTAACTAAATTCAACACAGTGAAAGATGAAATTTCATTCTTTTTGTTTAGAGACTTTTTAAATGGTTACTCTTTTATAACTGATCTGATATAAGTTTGCTTAACTTTAGTCATTACATTAAAACTGCTCTTCAATTTCAACCTTTTACTCAGGGAATCAAATAACTGCAAAATTTTTTCCTCCAAGGAATTATTGACTATTTAAATGTTGATTTAAATTTGAAAGCTTTCAAATAGTGTTTTAACTAATGTGGCCTTTGATTCAAAATGTTTTGCACACTTTTAAATCTAATTTGATTTTTACTGTCTATTTAGAGAAATTGCTTTCTGTTAAAGTTTTGCCATTATTCTTTGTTCTGAGAGAAAATGTGTGGCTGATAAATTGTTTTTCATCTCATCAACAGCCAAAATAATTTATTTTATTGAAGTGGTGTAGAGAAACATGTGCTATTTTCTATCAAATTTAATAGTATACAAAGCAAGATCAACAATGCATACAGCAAACTGCTATAAAGAATATTTTTGTATTTCATAGAGTTGCTTGTTTCCGCCAAATATCTAGTGATTTCCTTTGTTTTCTGAAATATCAGCCATCTATCAACCAAATGCAGCTGCCACTTCTACTCCAGTTTTTTTTTTTTTCCTCACACTTCCTGCCTGTGGAACTCCCTTCCATATACTTGCTTCTCTGGTGGCTACAATGACCAAAAATTTAAACGCAATGTCAATTCCCATCTGTTATCTGGTTGACTCCAGTCCTTCTCTTATTTTTACCCAGTCACCCCATGTATCTTTTCTTTTTTTTTCTTTTCCTTTCTCATTCTACCCTCACAACTGTCTTCACACTGGTATTCCTATCCTTTTCTCTGACATACCCTGTAACCGTTTTGTCTTTTTCTTTGTTCTTCTTTTTTCTTCTATGTGCCTTGTCCCTTCAGGACGTAGGCGATCATGGCCTTCCACTTTTCCCTATCCTTGGTGGCTCTGAGCACGCCTTCTCCTGTTACACCATGCAATCCTCATTCCATCATCCATCTGATTAGGTCCTTCAAATATGTTATCCGTTGCTTTCCCCTGTCTCTTTTTCTTTCTATCTGGCCTGTTAGTATCAGATTCTCCAAGTCCTCCTTCCTCATTGTGTGTCCCAGGAACTTCAGCTGTCTCTTCCTGATGCTCAGTATTAATTTCCTTTTTGTTTCCATCATTTCTAAGACCTCATCATTGCTCACATGCTCGATCCATGATATTCGCAGCATTTTTCTGTGGAACCATATTTCAGTTGCTTCAAGTTTTTCCTTCATCTTTGATGGTATTGTCCAGCATTCACTGCCATATTGAAGGATGGACAGCACATAGCAATCCAGTACTCTCTTCCTAGTTTCTAGCGAAATTGTCCTGCTTCTTAATACCTGACTCAACTTCTAGAATGCTTCCTTCACCATGTCAATTCGCCTTCGGATCTCTGTGTTGCACTTTCTGTCTTCTGTTATAACACTTCCCCGGTATTTAAGTTTTTGTACCTGCTTGATTCTGGTATCCCCGACCTGTATTTGGCATTTTGGGCTGCCCTTTTTACTAATGACCATGCATTCAGTTTTCGTGCAATTTATTTCTAGTCCTTTTTTGTTACTTTCTTTTGATACCTTCTGTAGGAGGTCTTGTAGTTTCCTTTCTGTGTCTGCTATCAGCACTGTATCATCTGCATACCTTAGGTTGTTTAAATTGTGGCCTCTGATTACAAATCCAGTCACTCTTCACTTAGGTAGCCCCTGTGCACCAGTAGTGATACCACCTTGCCTGGGGTGAAACAGTTAAAAAAGAAATCAGCCATAGTCTTCTTACAGAATTTGTCTTTATTTCAGAGATGAGGTAGTATTTACACAATTTACATTATTTGGACTATTGTCTTCATCTTTGTTGCCATTTGTATGACATTTTGGCTGTTGTACACTCTGGTCTTCTTCAGGTGCTAAGAATTTTGAACTGAACCCTTTATTACAATCACTAGGGTATATTATTTTCATTCCTTGTGCAAAACCTCTTTTGGTAGTCATAAGTTATTGCCCTCTAACCTTACTCTCTAAATTACTTGCTCCCTATTGCTATAGCCTGGTATTGAACTCACAACTCTTTGGGTCAAGTCACTGGAACTAACCAATGTCTATATCCACTGAGCCATGAGTTGATATAGGCATTTGTTAGTTCCAGTGACTTAACCCAAAGAGTTGTGAGTTCAAATCAGGCTACAGCAGTGATGAACAAATAACATAGAGAGTCAGGTTAGAGGGCAAAAACTCATGACTACCAAAAGAGGCTTCACACAAAGAATGATATACCCCAGTGATTGTAATAAAGGGTTCGGTTTGAAATTCTAAGCACCTGAAAAAAGCCAGAGTGTACCACAGTCAAAACATTATACAAATGGCAACAAATATGAGGACAATAGTCCAGATGATGTAAATAGTGTATTCTTACTGTACCTAGCATAACCATGAGCCAGAACTTTTCAAAATTCTGTCTCAAGGCTTTGATGGAATTAATTATCTATTCTTTCTTCAACTATTAACTAAATTCTTCATTGAATTTATTTAATTTCAGATGATCAGGACTAACAATGCTTGAATAGTGTCATGTAGGGAGTTTTAGTTTTAAAAATGTATTACCATTGCAAAAATATCTGAAAGCACAAATTGTGATATTCACTGAACATCCTCATATATTCATTTCTATTAGTTTTTTGAATATTTTTCCAAGTTGTTATTGCTATCATGAGTAGGACAGTATCTTCATGTTACACATTCTTTAGTCGCACTATTGGTATTTTTCCATTTTAAAAAAAAATTGTGTTTGCTAATATGGGTATGATGCTATGTTCTATCTTACCTAGTACTTCAAGGAAGTCTTCTAGTTTTTTAAATTTATTCAAAGTGTATTTCTAATCATTGGTAGGACTCTATACTTCATGATAAAGAGTTTTCAGAAGAATTCTTCCACTTTTCTGAAGATTGTTCTAAATGTGCTTGTTATCATGATAGGAGCTTCTCTGTTACAGCCTTCATAACAAATCATGTTATTCTTCTAATTTTTTACATCTTTTATTTTGGTCTTGTAGTTTGTTAGAACAGCTATATATATATATATATATAATATTTTTTATAATAAACGACTATTACTTCTGGTTTTCTCACTGGATGAAATCTTTTTATCCTTTTATTTTCTATACCAGCCTCAACTTTGTGCTGAAACATTTTTATTTGCATCATTAAACCTAAGTCAATTGCACAGTTCTCAGTGGCATGCCTATATCTTTTATTTCTATTTGAACCCACCAGCTGTATTTATTTATAGTTTATCATCTCATTTTCTTCCAACTCATGTAAAATGATGTTTTTGTTATTTTCATTAGTGATGGTATTATACAACTTTGTTTAACAAGTGATAATTTTAAAAAGAAATTCTTCTATGAACTGTTTTTAAAGGTAGCTTTTACTTTTTAAAAATGTGACCTTAATGCTTAGTATCAGCTCAACACAGATAAATGCTAAGTTTTCATGTACAACCTAAAAAGTAATATTTTCATCAATGCATTTAACACTAAATAACTTGAACTGACATATCTGACAGGTTTCTTTAACCAAAATTCTCCTCTTTGTCTTTAATTTGTAAATTTTTTCTGTTGTGGTCTTCTTCCTGTCTTATGTTTTTCTTCTTTTATGGATGGTTATAGATCTTAGTTGAAAAGACAGCAAAGATGAGGATATAAATCAAAATAAACTGAGATATGATAGTTTCTTATTTCCAATTTTAAAATCGTATGTTAACTACACTGAATATGTTACAGCCTGCAAGAATCCCTTGTTTTTTTAATATAAATATTTAACATGTCAAAGCACTAGATGTAAAGCTGGTATGGTTTGTTCTTTATGAACGTTTATAAGTGGCATAGATTTTTCTTTTCAAAAATAGTTTAAAGAATGTGTTTATTACTTATTACATTGATCTCTTGACTAATGCTGTAAAAACTAAAAATAGATATCCATGAGAATAAGAAACTCTTATGTGATGAGATTTCATTTCATGGAAACATCAACCACTCTCTTTGCTCCCAAACAGCTGAAGTAGAAAGATGTACATATTCAAGCCCACGGAAATCATTAAACAATAAGTACTGTACTATATATTTTATTTCAGATAGCAAGTTTCTTGTGAACATTTTTCATACAAGTAAACATATATGTATATTTCAAGTGTTTTTATATAAAGACTTTTGTGGCTTATTGAACTTTTTCACATGTTTATGGTGTGAATTATTCGTTTTGTGAATAAAACCAATAATACATATATTTGCTCACAACAGATCTGAAGGCATTATTTTGTTTTTATTTGAAATTCAAGAAAAAAGTACAAATATTTGGTCTAGTGGTCTTTACAGAATTGTCCTCACAAGTTTGGGCCAGCAATTACTTATTTAATTATTTCATCTGAACAGACTTATGTCACTGTTCAAGAAGATCAATCATAGTTGTAATAAGGTTAAGTGAAAAATATAATCAATATTTATTGAGTCATACTTAGTTCTTATATTTACAAGCCTCTCTGAAATTCAATACACACACACAGACAGACAGACACACACACACACACACACACACACACACACACACACACATATATATATATATATATATAAAATAATGCAGAGGAAGACAGTAAACAATTGCTCACAAAGGTATGAAATAATGAAAAACTGCTCAATACAAAATTCATTAAGAAGAAAGCAGAGCAAAAATATATACTCAGTAATTAAGGATTCAACACCAATCTACAGGTTTCAACCATGAGGTATTGTCAAGCACAAGGACATATATATATATATATATATATATATATATATATATATATATATATATATGATAGATGCAAAACAAATAATAATTTAAAGAAAAACTGATAATAAAGAAATAACTATATTTAAAAAAATGTGTACAAGTGTTCATTCTAAAAAACACCTAGTAGTTGTACAATAAAATAAACTTTGACCTTTGGATATACTGTTTGCTTGATGAGGAAGCAGTAATGGTAATATTAGTTGTTTCCTTATAAGGAAACATTAGGTTTTCATTGATCAAGCAGCCATTGCTACCACCAGTTGAAAATTATACAAAATTATACAATCCTCTCTGTTTAAACAAATTTTGTAAAAAAACAGTTTTCTTAAGTTCACTGTTATTGTTCTTTCATCACACTTTGTTTGAAGTAGTGTGGAAAGTCAACATCTTGATTATGCCATTTTCTCTTCTCAAGCCCAGGAGCTGTTCTCACTCTTTCCAGTACTGATGGGAATTTTCTTCCTAACCTTTGATTTGAAGTAGTGTGGAACGTCAACATCTTGATTATGCCATTATTTTCTCTTCTCAAGCCCAGTAGCTGTTATCACTCTTTCCAGTACTGATGGAGATTTTCTTCCTAACCTTTGATTTGAAGTAGTGTGGAACGTCAACATCTTGATTATGCCATTATTTTCTCTATTAGTTACATGAGATATCAATTTTAGTTGCTGTTATTTTCAAAATGAATGTGGTTTGTGTATTAAGTACACTTCTTTGTGATTTTGTAGTATCAGACCCCAAGAAGGACAGCCTTCACTAAGGTCGTCTTCATTTATATTGGCATTAGTACCCCTTATGGATTGTGGTGTAGTTAGCTTAGAATAAGAAATCAGAGAGTTGAGTTCAAATTCCAGTCATATTCATTTCATTCACTTATGCTGAATGGCAGCCTACTCAGGGAAAATCTTCTGCCTCTTCAGCCATGTCTCTTTTGAGACATGATTGTCCAAGCATGTATCACTTATAGCAATTAACTGACTGAATGATAATACCCTTTGCAGTCTTTAATGTGTTCTTAGCATTATAGAATTTGGTTTATCTCTCTCAACAAATTTATGGACATAGTAGTCCAAGGTATTCAAATAAGAGTTATCAATCCATATTTTGGAGGCATCATGATTTATAAAATTCTTGGCTATACATCCTGAGTGAAATACGTCATATAGAAGGAAAGAGTTTTGTTAAAAACCTCCTATTCCATGGTTTAAATTTCATATCTAACACCTTGTTGTTAGCTGTGGTATTTATCCACAGGCCTTGCAGGAAAAAGTTGGTGTGGCATGACATTGCTCTTTATTCTCACAATTTCCAGAACTATCACAGATGCAGAGAACTTGGTGTATGTCATCCTAATTACTTTAGTTGAGTCCATGCCAAACCACCTGTTGTTCTTCCTATTCACCTGACTATATTCAAGAATCTCGTTGTCTCTAAATCATTGTAGCTAGTGCCACAAGGACTACATGCTTTTTCATTTCCTGTGACAGTTTAGAAGCTGTCATGATTATGTTTTTGATATATCTAAAAAATAAATGAAATTCTCAGAACATCTTTAGAAATTGGGAACGTGCATTATTCTTCTATGAGGATATGTCCTCATTTTTGAGTAGATCACATTCCAACTATCACTTGAAACTTCCAGAATGAGTTATTGTAAATTATGACAAACATCCTCATGCAAACAAAACGACTAAGTGTTCAGGATGAGCTTTTATCTGTCTCTCTATATTATTAATACATCTGAATTTTCTTTTCTCATGTTTTCCTTCTTTGATTGATTTTTTTTAAATTATTTCACTCCAAACAAGGCAATAAAGCCACTAAGATGCAAGGAGCTATTGCGTATTAGAGAATATTAGAAAAAGAAAACATTATTAAGGAGAAAGAACAATAAAAGCAAAGAATTACTAGAACAGAAGATAATTATCGATATTGCATTTATATTTTTGAAGATGAAAGTTGACTGGAAAAAAAAAAGCCAGAAGCAAAAAGTGTGAGAGGAGAAATTGTTAGCATAGGACTTAAGCTTACTTCTAACAATTTCAACTTTAAAATAATGAGATCTTGCCACCAATCTAGTACTACACTTAAATTCATAAAGTCTTGGTACCAGAGATGAAATCTCATTAGAAGAATGAAACATTTTTAAAAAAATGCCCGTGAAAGCTATGTTATGGCTTTGGGAAAGTGACTGATGTTGAAATGCCAGGTCAGGACCACTAACATTGCACATTTTTCTTTGTATTTTATCAAGTATCTCTAAATGTATAGCAGAAGCACCAAATCAAATCAGATTTGAAAGCAAATATTCAAAATATGGTGGAATGATATATTTCTAAGTATGTAAGATCCTAGTGAGAAAAATTGTTGAGCACATATACAGTGAAACAGCTTCCTTAGAAGCACACATAACAATTGATTCAATTGTGCACAATATTTTAATTTCTTTGATCAAATTCTTCTGTGTGTCGTAATAACCAGCTAATTGATTCTATAACATATTTTTTTACATTTTGTCTCTTCATTTTTCTTCTTTTTGTATTGCCAACCTGTTAGTTTTCATAGCATTAAAAAATGAAAATATTAACATTTGACACAATTTAACATTAGGTTATATAATCTTTCATTTACAGCCCACTAAAGGTGTTTTGTAATATACCAAACTCACATTTTAATACATCACTCAATAAGTCATGAGCCTGACATATAGATGGCACCACTAATAAAGTATTTATGTGATTTGTATGAAGCACTAATTTTCAAATGGCACATGACAAAACTTGGGCCCAGTTGGATTATTAGTTTACAAATTAGAGTTATTTAAGTAAAGTAACTGTTGCAAATTTTCAAAACAGTGGAAAAATCTGAATTTTGTGTGTTCTACAAAAAAGGCATCAAATTGTTAGAGAAGCATTGGAATCAGTGTATCACCCGGGAAGGAAACTATATCGATGAATAAAGTTGAATTTTGCCTAAAAGTTTTTGTTTTATTAGTTAGGCCCAGGATTTATTGAGTGATATGTTATGTCATTATGCTCAAACAACAATTAAATCTATACCTTGATAATATAATCTGAATTTTATTGTCATGCTATTTCATTGTCCTTCATAAGGGCAAGAATATTACTTGCAAGTCATTATGAGATGTTACATTAGAAATTGAAATTGCTATAGATTATTGTTTAACAAGTACCTCTCAAAGACAATTGGCATGAGTAGTGAATACTGTATACCAAATTACTGCGACTGAATCTAAGTTAAATCACTTCTAATCTCTTAGGATATTTGCAGCATACATACACTTTTAATTTTTGATAATGGAGACACAGCTAAATCCCACTGCTAAAGTAAAATTCATTTTGAAATTACTTTTGAACAGATGTTAACAGAAATCTCTACTCTGCATAAGTTTTTATAGCAATAATACCTATTGATATATATAAAATTATGTAATTCAATATTTGTCAAGGTGAGCATAAATTTGGTAATAAGAGCACTCAATAGATAATCTGATTAATAAATCTTATCAATAAATAAATTGTTCACAATATTCATCTGTGACTTATTCAATGTTTTCTGGTATTATCACTTATCAGAATCAGAAGAGCAGCAACATCATAAAACTTTTAGTTGGTCAAAGATAAGTATTGTTAACATTTTATTTAATAACTTTTTATATATTTTTATATGTAAAACATAATATTATATATGTGTTTGTACATATATATATATAATTTTTGTAATATTTTTATTATAAGTGGTTACACTAAAAACATTTTTTATAACTACACAATTTTATATCACTTTCATGTTTCAATACTATGAATTGTACTTTGTCAGGTGATGATTGGTAACTGGTGATAGAAATGATTCTTACAGAAATTTAAAAACAATACATTAGCTTTTTTTCCAACAGTTAAAGGCAACATAAGATCAGAATTAATGATCTTCTTGTGGGTAAGTCTTGATTAACCAAGTTAGGTCTATGCTAAACGGGAAAATAAGGTTAGTAATATATATATATATATATATATATATATATATATATATAAAAATAAGTGAAAATAAGGTTAGTAATAAATATATATATATATATATATATATATATATATATATATGAAAATAAGTGAAAATAAGGTTAGTAATGTATATATATATATATATATATATATATATATATTACTTCCAACATTATTATAGTGGATATCTTCTATTTGAAATAGATGCGCCATTATATATATAATTCTGTTTTATCATTTCACCCCAAACAAGGCAATAATGCTACAAGAATACAGAGGATTACAGGGAATAAAGAGTATAAGAAAACTTTCCTGAGAGAAGACAAGGAAAGGACAATAAAGGAACAGGTTTGAAGAAAACAGAAAATGGCAATTGTTATTGATATTGAATTTAAACTTTTGAAGATTGTAGGTGACAGAGAAGCAAGAAATTGGAAGAGTGTTCCTCAGAGGGAGAAGTACGAGATATGGTGTTGGGCTTTGGTTTTCAATCTTTTCCATATGTGCATATATATATATATTTTTTTTTTGTAATCATATCACCCAAAGTAAGACATTTTACTGCCACTGTTGTGCAGGGGGTTACATAGGAGGGAAATTATAAGAAAGAGTGACAGGTTATAGGGGGTGTCAGAAAGTGGGTAAGAGAAGGATGAGAATGCTGATGAGAGTAGAGTGAATGAAGAAAAGAGCATGAAAGAGAGGAAGCAGGTTAGTGAGATAGGAGATGACTATTGACTTTACATTTAAATTCTTGGAGATCATAGCTGTCAAGAAAGCAAGTAAATGGAAGGGAATTCCACAGGTGGGAAGTGCAAGAAAAGAAGCTGCTGGAGTAGGATTTTCATTTACATTTTATTGGTTTCGCAGTAAAAGGGTAGAACCCAGTTGCTAATCTTGTGGCTCAAGGAAATTCATATATAGGGGGCACCAGTGAGCTAAGTTCATCAGAGCAGAAGCCACGAAAGTATTTGTAGAAGAGGTAAAAGGAAACCATATTGTGCTGGTGAGAAAGTGACTGTATCTGAACTGCCAAGTCGGGATCGATCACATTACAGATTCTCCATTGGATTTTGTCAAGGACACCTAGGTGAATAGCAGGAGCACCCGATCAGATATGTCAGCAGTATTCAATGCACTGGTGGATGGTAGATTTATATATGTGCAGGATTGTTTCAGATGGGAAAAACTTCCTTGCCCTACACAGAAAAACAACTTTCTTAGCAGCTGATTTAGTTATGGATTCTATATAGTCATTCCACTTGAGATCTATTGTAAGAGTTAACCCAAGTAGGTGCTGTGTTTTGCTTTCAGGGAGTCTATATATTTTATATGTATCATGAATTTAAATGTGTGTGTGTGTCTGTGTGGTAGGAGGGAAAGGGCTATGGTTTCATCAGACTTAAAACCTAATCTATGCAGAGGCAAAATTTATTATGAATAAATGGAAGAAGAAGATAATTAGTGAAATTTAAATTTACTCCAGTGACAACACATACTAATAAATTCATTATGTTTATTCAGAAATACATTGTGATACTGAAATATCAAAACCCTAATTTGTTTTGTTAAACATAGATTACATCTATCACCTAGACCATTAGGAGTATGTGCAGTGACTATAAGCTTCCCACTTTATCTGTGGATTTAGGTCTTCTTCCTTCAATTCCCAGTATTTTTTGGGAGTGGGGAGAGGGCTGTAAGAGTAAGAGGATAATATGAATAAATTTTGCTTTGATAATTTGCTATGATAAAATCCATCGGAGTATGAAATTATGGATGTTGCATATGTTTTTTGTCTCTTTATATATATATATATATATATATATACACGCCCACTACACATGCACATTGAAATATATGATATATAATAAGAAATTGTTGAGTGAGTTTAAATTCCAGTTGAATTTATTGCATTCACTTATATGCAAATTATGGGTTGAATAACAGGATAGATTGGCTTCTATAGCCTTGGTTGGCAACCAGTCTACCACAGAAAAAAATGGTAATTTAGTAAGAACATCTTCTGCCTTGGCACTTGACTGACTAATATCTATCTATCTATCTATCTATCTATCTATCTATCTATCTATCATAAATTAAAATTTAGAACATGTTCAGACTACTTGATTCATAGCTCTAGCTCTATATTGAGCACTGTTTTGAATTAATGTTTTGGATATTGGTAATATTTTCTTCCTTCCTTATTCATTTGTGTATCTATCTATCTAAGTGGATGTATCAAAAATCTTCTAACATCTTTGTGTATTGCTTTTTCACATTAAAACTAGGACAAAAGTCCATCTAAATATATAACTACAAACCCTTTGTTATCTAAATCTAAACTTATTTATAAACGGAACTTTGTCTGTGTGTGTGTGTGTGTGTGTGTGTGTGTGTGTGTTACCTATAGACTCTGAAATGGCTGAACCGATTTTCATGAAAATTTACACAGTTGTACTATCAGCATCTGCAAGTGTTCTTAGCTTGGTTTTGTGTTGAGTTACCATCAATAAATATTGAAAATCGATAATTGAAAAAATCAGGTTATAAAAGGAGTGGTCTGATTTTAATCAAATTTGATACACTCATAGACAAAGACATAAGAAACAATATTCAGAAGTTTCAATAGTGCAGAAAATCGATAATATATATATATATATATAAAAAGCAAGATGTTTGTGTGTGTGTCTGTTTATCTGTCTGTGTGTCCTTTATACAAATCCACAATTTTTATCTGATTCTCACCAAATTTCACACAAATATTCTTTAAGCTGAGTCTGAGCTCCAGGACCATGAATTAATTTTAAAGCTTTCATTACACCCGAGCAACTCCGGGCTATACTGCTAGTAAGCTATTAATTTTAAAAGAAATGTTACAGTGTTGCCATGTAGATTAGGTTGCATTTGACGTTTGTGTATATTTTTGACTACTCTGCCTTTTCCATTTAACAAATGTAGCAGTAAGTTAACTGAGAAGTGTTCTTTTTAACAATGGCAGAATATGTATATTGTGATCCAGAAGACATGATTTTTACATGCAGCCATATGAATGGTAATGAACATGAGACTGTCTGGCTATATCAGATGGCATTTCCAGCAAAAATGCAGCTGATGAAATGCAAACTTTACTGCTGTTTCTCATCATGTTGCTGAGACAGGATCCAAGGCACTGGAAACTATGGATTTAGGAAGATCTATTTAAGAGCATCTAATATAAACTTTAAATTTAATAACTCAAAAACAAAGGATTTGTAGACATATGTTTATATTGATATTTTGTCTTGTTTTGATATGAGATATTTTTATAGATGCTGTATGTATACAGTGTTATTGAAAAGTAACCATTTTAAAATGTTTATAATTTATTAACTATAATTTTTACTTGAAAAGAATGAGAGGAAAGCATTTATCATAAAGTTTTATTTAAAATTTGATGTGGGCACCAGATTTCACTAGTAGCTTCTCCATCTGCCGATGAATTGCATCAGCTGATTTCACCAGGAACTTTTGTGGTGTTTTAATACATAACTTCATTATTCACCGTTTGAGTTCTTCCAAAGCCTTAGTTTACTATAGTAGACTTATTTAACCAACACCAAAGAAAAAAGTGAAAGGGTGTTAAGTCATGACTTCTGGGAGTTACTATTCAATTACCATGTACTTATATATATATATATATATATATATATATATATATATATATATATATATACTAGGAAAAAGTTCACATGCTTTTTTATTCTTTTTGGTAAGGTCAAACTGTTATTTGTGAAATGAGGACACTTTCTAAGACTGTACATATTAGTAATGCATGATTCAAAGAAAATATTATATACTCCTGAATACTTCCCAGGAAACAAAACTAGGAAACATACTTTGTAATTCTATAGAATGCACCCAAAATATATATAAACACTATTTTAATCGCAACAATATGGACTGCCTGAAATTTCATTATTACTTTTTCATTTCATTCTGTTACTGAACCTCATCATCTACATTGTGTTTTTTTTTTAGATCTGAGAGATATTTTTCAAACAATGGTCTCAATGACTGAATTTGGTGACCAGAAAAAAGAAGTTATTTTCAGTATAAGCCAAAAAATACTTTCAGCTTTCAACATTAATTCTTCTTCATTTGGTTTTACTGTGGCATTTCTAGCTGTGGTTGTTCGGTCAATTCTCACTTGTTCTTACTTCACTGGACTGATGTTTGACTTAGAGAATTATGATATTGGGCTTGCGACCAGAATCAATTTCAATCTTCCTCAACATCACTTTTCCACATGTGAAAATTCTTTAATTAGAAAATATTCTATTGTGTCTTTTTGATGAGTTCATCTTACAAGGGTAACTAAAGAAGGGGATCACTGCTTTATCTGTGTTTTATGGCTTCCAGCTGCTGTTTCTGGTGGTAAAATGCCCAAGGGTCAAAACTGAATGCCATCTATTGAATAGTCTTCAGGGTAACTGGGTCTTCAGATGACATTAATGATCTGTAAATCTCAATTAATCACATACAGCACTTTTCCAAATTTGGCTTGTTCAAATTCCCTATCCTTGCTAATCTGCATTTTCATTGGTTCTGGTTTGTCTCACTGCCACCATCAGAGCTGCTTATGTTTTCAAATAATCCATCTTTAACCAATTAAATTTTTTTTTGTGAAAATGATCCTTTCATGGCATCAGCATTATTAAAATCAAATAACATGCCTGTAATAATATCCTTACATGAGAATTTTCTACAAAGTTTCTTCTTAGAGCATGGGCCAGGTATATGAGTAATCATAATCCTCCATAAAGTCATTTCCATTGTAGATTTAGATTTTACAAGGTTTCTCTTTTGATTATCTTTCCCAAGACTGGCTCTGCCAGCAATTTACACAAGTCAGTTAGGTTGGTTATTAACTACGTACTCAGTACCTCTTGCCTTTGGTCCTGTGCATGATGGTAACCTGCATCTGGCAGCAAGGCCTCTGATCGGAAGGTTGCGAGGAGCATGGAACCACCTCTTAATTGCTGTTGTTCCCAGGTCGACCCTGACTCAGAGTGGTAGCACCTGCTAGGGTCCCAGCTATGGGTAAATAGTTAACTCTCAAACTGGGGTCAAAATACAATGAAAGTATAAAAATACACTTTTATAGAATTATATACATAAAACTAGACTGTATAGAAAAATATAGATTTTTTAAAATATTTTTTTATAGATTTTTTTACCAACAATACATTTCTGAAGAAAAAATGATTACCATAACACATTTTTGAAGGAAAAAATTATTATCAGCAAAACCTTTTTGAATACAAAACTAGAAGACATTTTTAGTTTTTCTAAAATAAAAATACCTTAAAATCCTACATTTTTTGGCATTAAATAGCCCACAGAGGTGTTGATATGCCATTAAACAAAACTCAAACTCAAAACCTCTTGCCTTCAATATGTTCTATGAGTATCAAATTCTCCAAGTCTACTTTCTTTATTATGTGCTCGTAAAACTTTCATCTGCCTCTATCTAGTTCTATGTGTCATTTGTCATTGTTCAGATATTTGTTCCATTGGATTCTCAGAATAATACATCTACAATAAAATCTGTGTTTGGTTTTATTCAACATCTACTCGGACATGACCCTTCTTGGTGAAACATTTTCATTTCTCAATCTGTTTTCCTTTTAAATGGACTTTCCAAAGTTAATACTCTTTTGCTTCTGAAAATAGAGTGAATAAAAATATCAGTCTTCTTGTTCAAGAACCTCTTTATATCTATAACTAGCAAATGCATCCCCAGCCAAGCACTTTGCAGTTTGGGCTATTATTATCTAAATCCATCTGGCAGCCAACATCTAGGACTTATGCAAATATATCTAGTTTCATTTTCGTTAAGAAGAGTTCTCATTGCAAAACTTATTTTTCTTCTTTCCTTCAAACTTTATTTCAAACTAAGGGATTTTATTTTCTCTAGACAAGATAACCTCAGAATATTTCTCATCAACTTGTAAAATCTAAATTATCTCAATCCACCTTCCAGGCTTTTCACTTTAAACCTGCAAGGTTAACACTATTTCAGCTGGAAATTCATTGGGTATTTCACTTGCTTGTAAAATATGTATTAGTAATAATATAGCAAACACTTTTATATAAAGATAGGATTGATGTTTGGTTTGTAGGTGGTGGAGCTGTTATCACCATAGAAAATGGAATTGGCATTTTAAGTTCAAATTTCAACACTCAGTTCCATTCACTTTTTTTGCTAATGTTTTATGAAAAAGTAGGAATTAATCTCTTCTTTCTATTTGATCTGTGTGTTAAATCACAGGTTAGATAAACCTCTAGCTTTAGTTGGCTGCCAGTCTAAGAGGCTAACTTGGAATTCAAGAATTGGTGAAGGCAATGTGAAATTACTCCACTCTCTTTCTCAAGATGTCAAAGCAATTCACAGATAATGAAGAAAAAGAATTTTAGAGAGCTATCATAACCTGATGATTTCTTGAAGAAATATGGGATAATGGTAGAGTAAATTTTAAAAAGGAAATTATTCAATGTTTATGTTAAAATGACTCAGCATTTTAAATTTTCGAAATGTAATACAAAAGTATTTTGCAATATTATTAGCTGATAAAAGATGTCAACATGTTTTTCTTCTGAAGAGAATAATAGCATAATTACAGAAGATACATTGATTGATATTTATTATAATATTTTGCTTCATGGCAGTAATTAACGTTGAGATAATAAGCAAAATTGCTCTTCTCAAACAAAGTGTAGAAACATTTATAGGACAGCTCTGTGACAAATAACAGTAGTCTGAAAGTATCTTAGAATGTTTTGAAAGATATTTTTGAAAGGTCATGAAATAAGCTAAACTAATAACATTAGTCTGGACAGTGTTTAATTTCACTGATTTGTAAGAATTCATTTGATGGTCAAATAAGAAAAATATTTTTTACTGTTTTTAGTTTGTTTTTTGGGAGAGGCTAGAATGAATTTTTTTTTAATTTAGTCAACTTTACTTAGTTTATGTGCATCAAGTTTGGTTCTCTATAAATGACTATAGGCAACCAACAAAGACTTTTCCTATGTTATGATATGAAGACAATGAAAGGGGGACAAAGACATTTCTTCTATATACCTTATTCATCCAGGATGTGATGATCATGGCACTCCACAATTTTCTAAACAGTGATTTTCACCTTACTATCTCTCTCAGTCTCTGATCTGTTATCTAAAAGAAATAGGAAAATTCTATTAGAAACAAAAAGAAAAGCATGGATCTGCTACATTATATCAATCTTTTTATATGACAGGAAATGAAAAACAATTTTCTCACAGATGTAAAGAGACTTGAGACAACAGAAATCTGAATCCACAAAAGGATGTTAAGAATGCCATAGACTGAACACATGAGAAATAAGGAACTGTTTGAAAAACAAGGGAAACTAAAAGAAAATGTATATTTAAAATCAAAAAGAGATAGTTGAAATTTCTTGCACATATAATGAGGAAAGAAGTTCTTATAAAATTTAACACTCAATGTACACATATTGAATGAAAGATGAATGAAGTAAAACAATAACCAACTGAGCAAGTTTGTTTAAATGGATGTCAGAGAAGGGCAAAGACGAAGTGTAAAGAGTCAAATGTTGCTTAGATTAACCACGGATAAGAAGTTTCGAGGACCCACAATTCCTCTTATTTGAATTATTTAAGTGTTGAATCTTATGAAATTGTTAATATGAAGGACACTTTAATATGTCTTAAAATTTTAATGTTAAACTATCAAGACATATAAAAATAAACTAAGTGTTGAGAAACAAGATTATCCATTATTTCAGGCATCTGCTGTATCTTCCCATTAGCTCCCTTCTCTGTTTCAATATTTATTACTCTTCCAGATTTTTTATATGAATTTTATATAAACAAATCAGTATGACTGTGAAGAAAGAATAAAAATTACTCAACCATTTTCTACAATATTCTTTGGTTTATTTTTTGCATTACATCACTATAAATAAATTGAATATCTATCATTTATACCTTTGTTCTATCACCATCTATTACCACTATATATATATATATATATATAATGGAGCAATAGTCTAGTGGATTGAAGTGTTGGCTGATGAGTTTAGTGACATAGTAAATCTATCAGAGGACATGCCAGTGCTAACTTAGATTTTGCAAAAGCTCTGTGAACAGTGCTGAATATGAACAAGATGAGATATCCTTAGATATCAGTCAGTTAAGTGCCACATGTTATACACACTTGGGCAAGCGTCATGAAAGAGACATAACTGACTGAGGTGAAGATTTTCATGCAGTAGGTTGCCATTACTTTCTGCAGTAGACTGGCTGCCAACCAAAGCTATAGAACTCATTCTGTCCTGTTATTTGACCCATAGCTGGAGGGAAGAGATGAATTAATACCTTTTGCAAGGGTATTTGTGTGTAGGTGAATTCAACAAATTCAACTGAAATTTGAACTCAGCTCTCCGATTTCCTGTTCTGAGTTGATATCCACTGCACGATAACACACATCCTTAGATATAGAAAGGTGAATAAGAACAACCTACCTCTGTTGATTAACTAAAGGGTTCAATTTGAAATTTTCTGTAGGTTATCTGGATCTGCAAGCACCTGATCAAGGTTGAAGAATATAAAAGCTAAAATATTGTGATGCTGACAAAGTGGAGAACAATAGTCTGAGTGTGTATAATGTTGTAAATAATGATAGTCCTTCATCAATAAATCTTGCTTGTCACAATTTCCTCTCCACAGCTATCCATAAAATAAAAATATGTGGGTGGATCAATAAATCTATAGTCTAACACATCATTATTAGATTTTGATCTGAAATTTTCATTATATCATGTCTGGGATATGTGACTTATATTCACCACTGAAGTACCAACAAGGTAGATTATTTTGAAAAATATTTATGCAGTTAGGTTTACTGATATTTTCAGGTGAATCAAAACATTTTGAGCCTGATGTGTTATTATTGAATAAATTATATAATTTTCACGAGATAATCTCTGATCTGTATGATTAATATTTACCACTATGTCAGGTGCATTGTCAAAGAAGGAAATTACATTGAAAAATAAATATATATTAGATTATATATATATATATATATATATATATATATATATATATATAAACAGTGTATATACACATATAAAAGCAGTACAAATATAGAGATATTTTAGCAATCAGATTTTTTGTTGTAAAGTGCTAAATATTAAGATAGAGATAGAATGTTAATAAGATTAATGTAAAATAGTTTGTCACTTAACTGAGCAGTCATGCCAAGATGGCATGACTCTGCTCAATTAAGTGACAAACTTTTCATTAATCCAATAGATAGATAGAAAAATGAAAATCTTGGCAGTAAGCATTATCACAACTCAACACACACACACACACACACACATATATATATATATATATATATGCTTGTGGCAAAAATAATGCCCTTTTTTTATTTATTAATTTTTATTGAACAAAAATAAATCATTGTAGTTGTAGTTTAAGATAGCTTAAGATTAACTATGGTTTACACATTCAGGAATTGTGGAACCTTAATTTCAACCTGAGCTGGATTTAACAATGTGGAGCAATTGAGTTGACATCATGGTCATCAGATTTAGCAACAGGAGAGATTTTCTTGTAGAGTGTACTGAAAGATGTTTATTGGTTCAAATAAAAAATACTTCCTGAATCAAAACAGTTTCTGATAAATTTTCTAAAATTAATGTAGAAATGTGTGAACTTGTTTGTCGAAGTGTTGCTAATATAGTGTTCAATATTATATGAAACATACAAAGGTACATTTCAAGCAGATTGAATAGTTTGGTAATCATAACAAATTGGGTTGTTCTAATGTCATAATACTTAAAAATTTTTTAAACTACCATAATTTATTTTTCTTCAATAAAGTTAATAAATAACAAAAGGGCAAATGTTTTGCTACACCTTGTATATATAAACCAATAAATTTCTTGTATAACTTACATAGGTAAGTATGTACACACATATATAAACATATATTTATGCCTGAGGAGACTGGTGTGGTTGAAACCTAGGTAGCAAGTAAGTGGTGTGTATTTTGTTCTGTAACATATTATTGGCTATGCATATTCAGTTCTTTTGTTTTGATTAGGCATTGAGCACATTTTTTGATCTACTGTCTTCTGTTGGTTCAACCAGCACCTCTTTCACTGGTGTGTGTGTGTGTGTGTGTGTGTGTGTGTGTGTGTGTGTGTGTGTGTGTATACATATATACACACACATACATACCTACCTATGTAAGTTTTACAATTTGTTCAAGAATTTTATTGGTTTGTGAGAAATGCTTCATTTTTGTTGAGTTTTCTCCAAAATCTAATCAGAAAGTTTTCTCTGTTGATATGAAATTTCAATTAATTGATAAAGGCAAAGTGAAAACTGTTGTCATTTTGCATATAATATTCTTTTGCTAATTAACCAACATTTCCTGAAAACATTTAAATGGGCTTAATAATTGAGTTTCTCCAAATGTGAAAAATTTGGTAGCAAGTTATCATCAAATTATTTCTTAACATTTGTTCCAGACACATTCTCTTGCAGAGTTTTAGAATCCCACTTATTTGTCAAATACAAAACAAAAAAAAAAAAACAAATAACAAATCTGTGATGCATATTGTTAATGACTTGATTATGATGTATGAAAATAACCGCTTCAAAGCAAACAGTATTTAAAATTAATTTAAATTTAAATCTCACTTTAAGTATTAGTTTAAATTATTCTACAATCTTTTTATTTTCTGTACCAATTTCTTCTGTCCCTGTAATGTCATCTGTTCATTAAGTAGTTTATTTAATTTTTCAACCTGCTCTTCTTACTGTTTGTTCCTGGGTATGACGGTAAACTGCATCTGGCAGCAAGGCCTCTAATTGGGAGGTTGTGAGGAGTGGGGAGCCACCTCTTAATTGCTGTTGTTCCCAGGTCTACTCTGACCCGGAGTGGTAGCACCTGTTAGGGTCCCAGCTATGGGCAAATAGTTAATCCCCAAACTGGGGTCAAAACAAAATGAAAGTATAAAAATACACTTTTATAGAAATATATACATAAAAATCGACTTTTATAGAAAATAAACATTTTTGAAGGAAAAATATTACCAATAATACATTTTTGAAGAAAAAATTATGACCATAACAAATTTTTGAAGGAAAAAAATTATTCTCAGCAAAACATTTTTGAATACAAAACTATAAGTCATTTTCAGTTTTTTAAAATATAGAATAAAAACAAAAAATTTTCATTAAAATCTGATTAAATCAACCTTTTCGCTATAATCGAACATTATAAAAAATACCTTAAAACCCTACTTTTTTGGCATTAAATAACTCATAGAGGTTGATATGCTGTTAAACAAAACCCAAACTCAAAAACTCTTCTTACTGTTACTATTTTCATTTTTTTCATCAGTCTGTGACCCATTGATACTTCTTGTCTCTGATTGGAAATAAATTTCTTTTTTGTCCCTGTTTTCCTTAAGAATCACTTATTTGCTCTGTTCTGTTCATATTGGCTTAATCATTCATTGGTAAAACTACATCTCTGTTGCATCTTCATCTGTGAGTAAATTATCCTACATTCTCTGGCATATCAGAGATTAGATATTACATAGCCATTCAGTAGTTGTTTGTGGGTTTCTAACAAAATTTTTCTGTTTTAATACTTGGCTTCTGGAAAGTAACTTCTGCTCTTCACATACACATTTGAATTTCTGTGCTACACACACACACACACACACACATAGCGTGTTATCCAGCAGGAACAACAGTCTGAACAAGGTCAGGGCGCTCTAACCCTCGGTCACGATGACTTGTGACATCGAGCTAGTACAACCATTGATGACTCTTCAAAGGAAGCTGTCTACCTAATTTCTCTCACAATGGGTCAATCTGAGCTATGGTTTTCAGGCACTTTCCAAAGGTGCCGCATACGGAGATCTCCTCTTCCAGGCCAATAATATCAAGGAGTCATCTTCCTCACAAATCACCCATGGTGAGATTTGAACCTGGGCTTCATAGTCAGAAAGGGAATATTCAAAGGTGGTTAGAACCAGTGTACTGCAGAAAGAAATGGCAAGCTCTGCCGAAAAATTTTCTACCTAGTCAATCATGGATTGAAAGAGACATGATTGTCCAGGCGTATATCATGTATAGCACTTAACTGACTGACTGAATAAAACTAAACACATTAACCTTTTCCAGATCAAGCAAACACTCTTTTGCAACTAAATTTAACCAGACACTAACCTATTCTAGACTGAACAAGCATCTGTTTGCAACCAAATTTAACTAGAGACACTAACCCTTTTTAGATTTTTTTTTTTTTTTAATCATTTCACCCCGAGCAAGGCGGAAACGCCACTGATGTGTAGGAGGTTACATAAACGTAAAAAGATTAATTAGAAAAGAGTGAGGAGTACCAGCTAGTTAGAAAGGAACAATAGAAAGCTGAGAAAGAAGGTGCGATGACAGATAAATAGGAGGAGAGAAAGGGAAGGTTATACAGGGGAGGGGAGAGAGCTAGAGGCCAGTGGTTAGTAGATGAGTATTAACTTTGCATTTAAATTTCTGGAGGTTGTAGCCGTCAGGAAAGCAAGAATACGGGAGTGAGTTCCACAGGCGGGAAGTGCGAGAGAGGAAGCTGCAGGAGTAGAATTGTCGTCTGCATTTGGCTAACCTGACTGTGAATGGGTGGGACCCAGTTGCCAGTCTGGTTGCACGGGTAAACACCTGTTGAGGAGGCATCAGTGACTTAAGCTCATCCGAGCAGAAGCCATGAAAATATTTATAGAAGAGACAGAGGGAGGCCACATTTCGACGATGGGAAAGTGGCTGCAGTCGAGTCACCAAATCAGTACCTATCACATTACAGACTCTCCTTTGGAGCTTGTCAAGAACACTGAGGAGAACGGCAGGGGCACCTGACCATAAATGGCAGCAGTACTCTATGCACGGACGGATGGTTGACTTGTATATATGCAGGATGGATTCAGGTGGAAAAAACATCCTGGATCGACATAGTGACCCAATCTTCTTAGCAGTAGATTTTGCTATGGATTCAATATAGTGGTTCCATTTGAGGTCTGAGGACAGGGTAAGTCCGAGGAGGCGTAGTGTATTACTCTCCGGGAGAATCACCTGGTCCATGCTTATGGGAGGCAGAAGAGGTTGCTTGTAATGGTTGACAGACAAGAGCTTGGTCTTAGAGGAATTGAAGTTGACAAGCCACTTCTTGCCCCAGTTCACCACAGAGTGTAGATCTCGCTCAAGGTCAGCAGCGAGATTATGTCTGTCCGCCACGACAGGTTTCTTACTGGAGCGGGAGTATATTGTAGTGTCATCTGCGTAGATGCCTACTTGGGACTTGATCTCATCTGGGAGGTCATTGATGAAAATAAGGAAGAGCGTCGGGCCCAGGATAGAGCCCTGTGGGACACCAGCATTCGTGCTGTAGGACAAAGAGGCATGCCCATTCAGAACGACCTTCAATTTGCGGTTATTTAAGAAAGATTGGATTAGGTCAAGCAGGCGACCGGTAATACCATAACCACGTAGTTTGCATAGGAGGCCTGGGTGCCAAACCCTGTCGAAAGCCTTGGAGATGTCCAGAACAACAGCGCGAGCCTCGTCAGACTCATCAAGGGCCTGTAGCATGTATTCCGTTACAGTTGTTAGCAGATCAGCCGTGGACCTGTTGAAGCGGAATCCATATTGCCTGTCAGAGAACAGTTTGTGGGTGGTGAGATGATGAACTATTTCTGCATTGATTATAGCCTCGAATACTTTCCCGAATATCGGTAGAAGACTGATAGGGCGATAGTTGGATGGGTCCAAGGGTTCACCACAATTCTTAAAGACAGGAACGACTGAGGAGAATTTCCAGCATGCAGGAAAGCAGGAAGCAGAAAGGCAGTAGTTAAACAGTTTAGAGAGGACGGGGGAAAGTTCAGGGGCACACTTCTTAAGGACTATCACCGGGATTCCATCGTCTCCACACGCTTTATGGGGGTCGAGTTTTGAAATTACTCTGGATACTACTGTCGGGGTAATATATACTTCGTGCAGTTTGGCCTCAGTTCTAATAGGGAAGTCAGGTGAGTGCACTTCGGACGAGTCGAATGTGGAGTTGCATGAGAATCTGCGGGCAAAGCACTCAGCTTTGTCCGCAGATGACATGAGAACCTCAAATCCATGGATTAAAGGAGGTATTGAGGATTTCCTATTGTTGAGCACTCGTTTACAAATCCTCCAATAGTCCTTGGAGCCGAACTTGCGGTCAGCTATGTGCTGTCGCATTCTCTCAGCAAACAACTGTTTGGCGTAATTTAGGGTTCTCTTGCACTCATTGTGAGCAGATGTGAACAGGCGCCTATTGTGATCAGTTGGCTGTCTCCGGAATAGACGGAAACCAAGGGTATTTGTGCATAAGTGAATGCAATGAATTCAACTGTAATTTGAACTTGGCTCACCACTTTCACATTTTGAGCTAATACTGATTGCACCACAATGTACCTCCTCTAGTTATATTACTGATACAAGAATTGTCACCCCGAACAAGGCATTCCACTGCCACTATTGCGTAGGGGGTTGCATGGGGGGGGGGGTAATGAGGAGGAGTGGTTGGATGTGGGAGGTGTCAGAGGGAGGGTGATAGATGGGTAAGGATACCGAGGATGAGGGTTGGGTAGATGGGAAGAGTGTTTGAGAGAATGGATGCGAGTTAGTGGAGATTGTAGCCGTCGGGGAAGCAATCATGTGGGGTTGGGTACCCTATCTATGACCCTCCTTCTGACATTTCCTGTGTCTAGCCGTTCTTTCTCTTCACCTTCCCCTATGTATCCCCATGCGCAATAGTGGCAGTGGAATGCCTTGCTTGGGGTGAAATGATTAAAAAAAAAAAAAATATATATATATACACACACATATATCAAATTTTAATATTGAGTTGTCTTTGGATTTCAGTATCATCTGCGATTATACTGTGCAGATAGTTAAATTCTGTAACTGGTTGATTTTCATCCTCGTAATATTTTATTTTATTTTATTTTTTTAATCGTGTCACCCCAAGCAAGGCATTCCACTGCCACTATAGCGCAGGGGGTTACATAGAGCGATTGGGTATGGGAAATGTCAGAAGGAGGGTGGTAGATGACTTAGGATGTACATAGGGAGAGAGTTGGAGAGAGTGGGTGTGAGTTAGTGTGTTAGGAGGTGTCTATTGACCTTACATTTAATCTCCTGGAGGTTGTAGCCATCGGGGAAGCAAGCATGCGGTAGGGAATTCCACAGGGGGGAAGTGCAAGGAAAGAAGCTGTTGGAGTAGAAATTGCGGTTACATTTCATCGGTTTCACTGTAAAAGGGTGGGACCTAGTTGCCAATCAATGTGGCAGCAGTACTCAATACACGGGCAGATGGTGGATTTATATAATTGCAGGATAGATTCAGGTGGAAAGAATTTCCGGGCCCTGCACAGAGAGCCGACTTTCATAGCTGTGGATTTAGCAATGGATTCGACATAGTCATTCCACTTGAGGTCCGCTGAGAGTGTCAGGCCAAGCAGGTGTAGTGATTTACTCTCTGGGAGGCAAGCCTGTTCCATGCTAATGCTAACCTTAAGCTGTCTCCTTTACTGCCACTTAGGGTACCTCAACATGGCATACTGGGTAGCAAGCTTGTCTTGCTAGAATCCTTACAATTGAGTAGTGAGTTTGATTCTCACTGGGTGACCTATACTTTTGACTTTGTGCAACATCTAAGCTGTGCTTAGAAAATCATCTCTTCTGCTGCCAATTATACATTTTATCCTGTTACAATTTTTATTTCTTCTTGCTTTTTTTATTCCCATATATAAGGGTTTATTTTAGTTATTTCTAAGTCTGTCACCAACACAGTATTATCCTTGTATCTTATAAAGTTAAGATTAAGTCAACCAGCAGTTTTAATCCTGGTGAATCTTCTTGTTCTCTTAGGATCATCGTGTTGAACAGTGATCTGATGGAAGCGACTTTTTTATTTTTGTTTTCATAAGAAATGAGTCGAGGTAGATATACAAAGATAGAAAGGGGTATAAGACAAGGATGTGTCTTCTCACCAGATCTATTCAGTGAGATAATTCTGAGAACCATAGAAGTCATGCCAGGATTTGTCATTGGCGACCACAATCTGAACAATATAAGATATGCAAGTGATACAGTGCTGATAGCAGATACGGAAAAGAAACTACAAGATCTCCTACAGAAGATAGCTAAAGAAAGCAGAGAGAAAAGACTACAAATAAACTACAAGAAAACTGAATGCATGGTCATCAGTAAAAAGAGGAGCCCAAAATACCAACCATAGGCTGGGGATACTAAAATCAAGCTGGTACGGAAATTTAAATAGGCAGGAAGTGTTCTAACAGAGGACAGAAAGCGTGACACTGAGATCTGAAGGCAAATTGGCATGGCCAAGAATGTGTTCCAGAAGCTAAGTATTGTATTGAGAGATAAGATAGGAAAATTTTACTGGAAACAAAGAAGAGACTACTAGATTGTTATGATATGTTCAGGGGAAAGTTGTCTGAGTAGAATTTTCTATTTACCTATGGAATATAAATAATGATGATTCAACCCTGTGTATTTTAATATGTCTGAGCTGCAAAGGTCTGAACTGGTAAAACTAAAGAATTTTAGCAAGTCTGAACATTTCTTACAGAAATAAAACCTAATTAGCAACAGATATACAACACTTTGTCTATGGCAAGCTCATCACTATTCTGTTACATTCAATATGACAGCGAATACTGGACAATCTCTTCAAAGATGAAGTATAGACTTGAAGCAATCAAAATGTGTTTCTATCTACAGAAGGATACTGATGAAACCATGAACAGTAAATATGAACAATGATGATGAATTAAAGAGGATGGAAACAAAAAGGAAGCTAATACTTAATATCAGGAAATGAAAGCTGAAGTTTCTGGGACATGTAATGAGGAAGGAGGGATTAGAGAATCTGATAGTCACAGGTCAGATAGAGAGAAAGAGAAACAGAGGAAAGCAACACATAACATAATGGATGGCAGAACAGGGTTTGGGAGGGGTAACAAGAGAAAGCATGTTAAAAGCTACTAGGGGGTAGAGAGAGAGAGAGAAAGATGTGGAGGCCATGATCACCTATGTCCTGAAGGTACACATCATATGGAAGAAGTGTTCACCTCTGACCAACAGACTTTAATGTAGAATGTATCAGAAAGCAATCTAACTTGAAGCAGAATATAATATGCACAAACATTTGGCATTCATTAGCCAACCAGCCAGTGGCACTCTTGGTTTAAATTCATAAAATCTTTCTCTAAAATCAATTTTTTAATAAAATAGCTTTAAATGGCTAATATTACCATTATACAT
The DNA here is from genome assembly GCA_037127315.1 of Ascarosepion bandense. NCBI lineage: Eukaryota > Metazoa > Mollusca > Cephalopoda > Sepiida > Sepiidae > Ascarosepion > Ascarosepion bandense. The sequence goes on from JBBBDQ010000739.1 coordinate 1,924,373, forward strand.
TGATGGCTTTTGAATATATAGTGAAATCAAAAGATTAGAATTTCAATTGCTTAAAACAAGAAAACTTGTAATAAGATTTGAGATTGCTATCTAAAGTTCTATAATATTTACTTGTTTCCTTCATTTTGTCTGGCCAAAAGTTTCAGTAAGTTGAACATACTGAAAAACTTAGTTGAATCAAAACTGGAACTGTACTTTTATAACAGAATTCACAGTTTACCTTTTTTCTTTTTTTTTCTTTTTTTTTAATCATTTCACCTTAAGCAAGGTGGGACCGCCACTAGTGTGCAGGGGGTTAGAGTGATAGAAAAGTCTGAGTACATGGGGTATTAAAGAAAGGAAAAAAGATGAATGGGATTCAAAAAGATAGAAGATGGCAATTGATGTTGCATTTAAATTTTTGTAGATTTTAGCTATCAGATAAACAAGTTAATGGAAGGGAAGTGCGAGAAAAGAAACTGTTGGAGTAGAAGTGGTTATGCAATAGAAAATCAGGGAAAATGCTTTCATGACTAATAATTCTATTCATACTTTGTCTGTTTTTTCAGGTCAAACATCTACATGAATAGCCCAGGCTCTAGGAGATGGGTGTTTTGTTGAGTTACCATCTCTTGATAAATTGTTAACCAAAACTGAGCTAATATTTGATCATTATCCCTCCAACCAATTTTGAATTTAAGGTTATATTTCTCCTAAACTGGTTACCATCCAAGATTAGAGAGCCCAGTCTGCCATATAGCTGGCTGGCTATATAAGATGCACATTTTTTTCAGAGTGCAACAGTGACTGTAATGAGAAGAAATTCCAATTCTTCAGTATTTACACTACCTGCAGATGTTGCATTTATGTTATAAGGAATATGCAAATTACCAAAAGGTAGCATACAGTCATAGAAAGGTAGGGAAAATAGTTTCATGACTGAATAATGATGCTATAAATTTACATGAATAAAAGAATTTATTAAAGAAAATGCTGGAAACCTTTGCCTAAAAAATAAAATATTATGTTTGATCATCATCACAAAACCTTATCTGCCTGCTTCTTTCAGTTATAAATTTATTGCAAGCTACTTCAAAGAAACTATAAAGTTGTTTTTTTTATCAACTTTATAGCTAAAAATGGCAGGCAGATATTTCACATGATAACTTATTTATCTGAGAAAAATATCAGATTTTGGACCTCTACTTCAAGGTAATCAATAGTTGCTCCATAAATAAGAGCATGCTTCTTCTTTTTTTTTTTTTAAGATTATAGACAAAGAATTGTTCTTTATTTTTTTTTATTTAGTACACATACAAGAGAACACATGTCCAGATTCAAAGTGCATAAATATTTTTCAAATATTTGGGATTTGTGCTTTATACTCCTCTCCTGACCCTTATCAGAGATCAAAGCCAGAAAGTCAGCAGGAAAACAAAATTTTATAGAGCAACACCAACATTTATTCTTCAAAATAAAGTCCATCATTCTTGACAGTTTTCTGCCAACAATCAGCCAGCATCCAAATCTGTTCTAGATATCGGTCTGCTGGTTTGAATAAAAAAAAACTCTAAACAAGCTTCTTTCACTTCATCAAAAGTGTTGAATTGCTGGTCTTTGAAGAAGTGTGCCATTGAGCGGAATAGGCCATAGTCACTCAGAGCATCATCAGGACTGAATGGTGGGTATAGAAGAATCTCAATACTGTTCATCTGTTTGAAATTTTCCTTAGTCTTCTTAGCATATGACCTTGCATAGTCTTGATGAAACCAAGCCTAACCCTGATTGACCAAAGCAAGATAGTACTTCTTTAGTTTGGAATACATGCAGTTTAGCTGCTGGCACTACAGTTTAGTGTTGATGGCACAACCAATCTTGTAATGCAGTTTTCTTTCGAAATTCCACCAAACAGATCAAGATTGGTTATTTTCTTTCTGCTTCCTAAGTGAGTCAAAACTTTCAGGCCAACCTAATGTATCCGTGTTCAGACTTGATATTAATAATCCTAGCTTTAAGGGTCTGAATCTGTGTGCCTAAAAAAACATAGCTCATCTTAATATTTCCATGGAAATTGTAACAGTGTAGTGATGAGCTTGCCATAGACAAAGTGTTGTATATCTGTTGCTAATTAGGTTTTATTTCTGTAAGAAATGTTCAGACTTGCTAAAGTTCTTTAGTTTTACCAGTTCAGACCTTTGCAGCTCAGAAATATTAAAATACACAGGGTTGAATCACCATTATTTGTATTCCATAGGTAAATAGAAAATTCTACTCAGACAACCTCCTCCTGAAAACTGCTACTCTGTGAAACAGACATCTGAGGATGTTTATTTTATCACTACAGTCTTAACTACTTTGTATAAGGTCAACTATTATCCATCCTACATATCCTCATAACCAACACTTTCTTCTTTTTCTTATGTTTCTATAACAAACTCACTCAATAATCCTCTACCTTGATAAGCTCTAAGACCCTCTATTGGATGAACATAAAAATACATAGCATCTGTTATTGTTGGTAGTTTGATCATGATCATAACCAAGAATCTAGTCAACAACACTAAATTTTTAAAACTTGGGTAATGATTGCACTTTTTTCATTCCAGCTATACATTCACTTATATGTAAATAAAATACTCCAGAAATTAAAATAAATACTTTCCTTTCCTATTGTTTTTAAAATCATTGAACCATGAGATGTTGCCACTTGCCAATACACTATCTCTGGATATTTGGGGTATTTCAATATCTTATAACAGCTTTCATTAAAAGAATAATCAGCAAAGAAGAACAGCAAATGGCTAATACAAAATTGCTTATACGAACAGTCTTATTCTACTTACATCATCAGCAAGGTAATTATTTTCAATGATTAGATGCTAGAGCATCGTACTGGTTCAATGAGTTTACAAAGCACACACACAAAGTGTGGAAGCAAAACATACAAAATTGCTACAATCTTCAAAACTCACTTATGCCTAATAGGACTAGCAAAAGGATATTAACAAAACCCAAAGCTAATATCAAAACGAATAATGTATTTAATATGGCTTCCATTATTTTCATTTACTGCATCAGCATAACCATGAAAAACTGCACAACTCTTAATCACAAAACCATTCACCATGTTGGCCTATTTTCCTTGATGGTAGGCTTCATTGTTGGGGCTGGAGATCTGGTTTGTAGCGTGCTTCAAATCAATCATGCCATTTTCTTGGCGGTTCAGATCTTGGCTAGAAATCAGCAGAGTTAGATTTGCAGACCTCCTACAACTTGTCAAATGTCAAAACATGGTATCTCAGGACATTGACAAAAGTATCAGCACTCACATTATGAAGCTATTGACAGTGTGTTTGAGTTTTGTGATATTGTAGAGACTGTGCAAAAGGATAATATTTTGGGAATGTTGACACTCTTTGCTGTTGGTCCAAATAGTAGAGTCAGTCAGTTAAGTGCCATACGTGATACACGCTTGGGCGATCATGTCTCGAAAGAGACATGACTGACTGGGCAGAAGATTATCCTGTAGTACGTTGCCATTGCTTTCTGCAGTAGACTGGTTGCCGACCAAGGCTATAGAACCCAATCTGTTTTGCTATTTAACCCATAACTAGAAGGAACAGATGGATTAATACCTTTCTCATGGGTATTTGCACGTAAGTGAATGCAAGGAATTCAACTGGAATTTGAACTCAGCTCTCCGATTTCTCATTCCAAGCAGATATCCACCACACCACAATGTCAGTCAGTCAGTTAAGTGCCATACGTGATACACGCTTGGGCAATCATGTCTCGAAAGAGACAAGACTGACTGGGTAGAAGATTAGCCCGCAGTAGGTTGCCATTGCTTTCTGTGGTAGACTGGTTGCCGACCAAGGCTATAGAACCCAATCTGTCCTGCTATTTAACCCATAACTGGAAGGAAGAGATGGATTAATACCTTTCCCAAGGGTATTTAGAGTCATTTCCATAAAAATCCTGAAAAAATAAGTGAATATTGATAGATGGCAATATATTCTTTGTTCTTTATTTGATTTCACATCATCAACTGTCATGGTTTATAGGAAAATTTATTGCAAGTTTTGCTTCCAGACACAGACACAAAGGTCTTATGGCCATATGAAGTTGAAACACCAGTTCCTATATGATAACAGAAGTTATGGTGCAGTGATGTGTGGGTGGTATAATGGATAAACAGTTTGTAATATACACCTGATGATTGTCTAACGTATGAAATGCTTAGTCATGCCACCAACATAGGATAATATATATTTTGATTAATATATATATATATATGTGTGTATGTTTGTGTGTGTGTGTGTGTGTGACAAAAATAAATATACCAGGAAAACTGTATTTTGTTTTAGATGATGAAGTTTTTTTTTGTCTCATTCTTTCCTATTAGTCATATTGTTCCTCTCCACAGATTATATCTGAGAATATATATATATATATATATATATATATATATATATATATATCGGATAATGATAATGGTATATAAATTTTTGTAGATACATAGAATAATTTTTTGGTAAAGATGTATGACAATGTGAAAAAATGTTTTTGTGTGCTTTTCTATATCTATATCTTTCTCTTATATATATATATATATATGTTGAAATGAATCAATTTTCAGATAAATTATGCAAAAATGAAAATAACATTAACATCTAATTTCAACATATATATTTAACAAAATTACACAAAAATATCTTGAAATACTAAAGAGAAAATTTTTTCAATAAAATTGCCACTGGTTTCAACCATGGATTCCAGATAACCTCAGTTTTTACTGTAATTCTTCTGAATTGTTTAAGTTTGTGTATGCTGTCGTAATTTTTTCCTTCAGTTCATCTTTGGTGTTACATGGAGATTTTTCTTCCCTCGATCAACTGAGCCCCACACATAGTAATCAAATGAGTTGCAGTCTGCAGAGTTATGGTGCCAGTTGAAAAGGGTTCACCTGCTTGTGTACCATGGTGCAGAATCCTGTTGCCAGATATAGTATCTTCCAGCAGCCATCCTCTTGATCCAGCACTACCTCTTCAAAGCACTTAATGTAGGCCTCCATGTTGAGTCTGAGTCCCGTGGAAAGATGAAAGGAAGCATCACATTTGCCATTATAAGTGATCACTTCAAACACTTTTCTAATCCTTACGAAATTTATCCAACTCTTTCTGATTTCTCCACGCAGTCCTCAAATTGATGCCCAAACATTCTGAAATGTTTGTATTGGAGCTTCTGGCACGAATGCACGAATGTAATTTTCTGGCAGAGTGAATTGTGTCATGGTACTCTTTTTCTCACAGATGGTGTCTAACTAACCCTACTATATTGCGCAACTGTTGACATGAAATTAGAAATATAAAATGCAGATAATTTATTCATTGCATCCTGTGTATATATATATATATATATATATATATATATATATATATATATAATGGTCAACAGCACTTCCTGTGCCCCTATGACTGTAAGGAATCACTGGTGATGTGACATGGCGTTTATACAATTTTCTCTATAATTTCCTTTTAACCCAGGAGTGAAATTCAAGCATTAACATTCTTCTTCTCATGATTTAGTCTTTTATTGAGGAAATTGAACAACTGTTGGTGTTAATAAAATTTAGCAGATCCAAAATTGAAACTCTGTTTCTTTACAAATAATATTCGAAGAAGGTATAGAAATACATTTTAAAGAAAAAAGATGAATTTCCTCTAGCCACAAATATATATTCTACTCTTTTGAGTATCAAAAATGTACAATAACTTTTGACATTACCAAAATGATCTTGTTGCATTTGAGATGACAAAAAGAAAAAAGAAAAGAAAATACAGCCTATATTGACAGTTTTATTATAAAGCTTTTGGCTTAGACTAACTTCTAAGTGCTTCTGTCAACTGTACAAAAAATCTGTAACAGAATTACTCATTTACTAAATTAAGTGAAAAGAATTGGCCAGGTAAAAGTTTCAATGATAATTTGACAGTGATTTCATGATGCTTTTACTAAGTATGACATTAGGAAATAGGCAAGCACTTTACAAACTTGTTTAAATTATGGGCACCATGTCAGCTACTGAAATGTTTAAATTATTTTCAATTGTCTGAAAAATGGTGTGTATTTAGTTGAAAAATTGAAGTGTTAATAAAAAAAAACTGTTTCACTTGAGTTAATTTTTAATGATTGAAAGGAAATGAAAATAAAGAACATATTTCTCAATATCTAAATAGTCTTATATAATGCGGTCTTCAATTTTAAGTTTACTTTTGTTTGATGTACATTGGATTTTAGTTTTAACTTTATTCTTGTTTGATTTGCATTGTGGTGCAATGGATATCAGCTTGGAATGAGAAATTGGAGGGTTGAGTTCAAATTCCATTTGAATTCATTGCATTTACTTATGTGCAAATACTCTTGAGTAAGGTATTACTACATCTATTAAATTTCCAGCTATGGCTTGAATATCAAAACAGATTGAGTTCTGTAGCCTTGGTTGGCAACCAGTCTACCACAGAAAGAAATGGCAATCTACTGTGGGAAAATCTTTTGCCTAGTCAGTCATGGATCAGAAAAGACATGATCACCCAAGTGTGTATCATATCATATAGCAATTAACTGACTGAGTTGTTTGATGTTAGTTGAGATTATAAAGACAGCTGTATTTAGAAAATGAGTTTCAATTATTTCTTTGTTATTATTATTTACTAATATTTATTTTCTTTTAAATTTTGTAGCTTTTTATCTTTGATATTGTTATATCATGATTATTAGTATACAGTCATGATCATATGTCCTATAACTCTTTATAGTCATAGCAGTAGCATGTTTACAACTGTTATAATAGAAGTGGTATGTCTTGAGTAAGATAGCATGATGGAGTCCAACCCTATCCAAGTGGTTTTTAACTCAGATGTATCCTTCTCTTAGACTGGTTGCCACCCAAGGCTATAGAACCCAGTTTGTCCTGCTATTTAGCTATAGCTGGTGGGAGATGAGATGGATTCATATCTTTCCTAATGGTATTAGCATGTAAATGAATGTAATAAACTCAATTTATTCTCCATGCCTCCATAATTATACATATTATACAATACAAACAAGAAATTAAGAATAAGCTTCCAGTAAAATTTGAACTTAATTATTTTTACTATTTTCAATCGTAGCTACTTTACTGATTAGGCACCAAAATCTAACAATATGTATGATCCAAATTTGAGAAGGTAGATATACTGTAACTCACTAAATGCATTGTAATTTTTGTTGATAGAAAACTAATAGTATTAAATGTATATATATGTACATAGCATAATGGTTAGCAGAATAGAAAGAGAGATTGGTATGTTGAGGATACTGCAGTCTCTTTTGCTCAAATGTTATGCAAAAATGCATGAAGCTATCACTTCTCTCTATCTGGCTATAAGTTAATTGCAGAGCAGATTGGCTTTCTAGCCTTAGTTGGTAACCTGTCTAGGAAATGTAATATAACAATCTGGCCCCACCCGAGGAAGGCTGATGCAAGCGGGGGTGTTTCCGGTCGTTGAAAGGAACGGATGTTTGTTTGACCTTATTTCCGGCAGTAGCGGAAATGGCTACAGAGGCAAACAGAACAGGTGTCTCTGAGAATTACGTGGGCGTGCGTGGGCGAGGCAAAAACCGGAAGAAAAAGTCCCGGTTTGGAGATTATAAAAAGACCTCGGCGCACGGGTTCACCGGACAGACAGACCAGAGAGACAGACAGACCAGACAGACAGATCAGAGTAGTAGAGAGAGAGAGACACAACAGATACGACGACACTCCCGTCAACCCATTAGAGGCGCGCTCTCTCACTCTCTGTTCCCTAGGCTACACGGTTCATCGTCATTAATAAAAATATAACATATATTTTTATATATATGCGCAATTCTCTGTTTGTCGATATATAACAGAAAGAGCTAACTCTACATCCAAAACCAGTTGGGTATGGGGCTAGCAACTTCATCCTTTAAAAATCTAGCTGATATGGAAATGATACAAGCAACACTTATTGTAGTGAGTCTGTGGACTTTATACTTTTGTGAGGGATCTACGAGGCTAACATACAACAATGTACAGGGTTAAATGTGATAGTTGTTTAAATGTGATAGTTGTTGCAAAGCCTAGATTCTCGTTCTGCTAACATTTAGCACCCAAGAGTGATTGAGAGTATAGAAAAAAATGAAGAGAATTCCAATTTCCAAATCCAATGGAAGAAAATATTTTAACTTAAATTTCTAAGTTGAACAGTTATCATAATTTACATTCTGATTATTGTACTCACTTATTTATTAATGACTCCCATCATGTATTTATTTTTATGCTAGGTCTACTGAGCAGGTGTATGAACTGATTTCTTTGGAGCATATAGCCATATCATATTGGTTCCCATACACTCACCAATGTTAAGCAATGTAGAATCTGGTCAATACATAGATGGATGACCACTTGGGAATAACAGGTTCTGTAAGATTTGATGAAAAGGTGGTGCAATAGATAATTGAAATTGTTAACTGGAGAGCCAAGTTCCACTTCCAGTTGGGTTCATTATATTCACTTGCATTCACATATCCTTGGGAAAGGTATGAATTCACCTCTTCTTCTCCAGCTATAGGTTAATTAGTAATACTTATATCACTAAATCATTTTTATCTACACCCCATAAAAAAAAAAAATTATTACAATCTATATATATATATTTTCTGGTTTAAAATGACTCACAGACAGTTGTTAAGCCAGAGAAAACAAATCAATCAATCATTGATTCATTCTGACATCTGACTCTCCAGAGTTCTCTGTCCAGTATTTTTATTTAATTCAAAAGGTTTTGGTAAGAATAGTCTAAATTGCAATAATGTAAATAAAATTCACTTGTAGATATTATTCTAGAAAAAAAAGAACTTATTCGCTGAATTAGTCAGTTAATTGCTATAGGTGATGAATACTTGGGCAGTCATGTCTCTTTTGAGATATAACTCATTAGTCAGAAGATTTTCCTGCAGTAGATTGCATTTACTTTCTACAGTAGACTTGTTGCTAACCAAGGCTGTCTTGCTATTTAACCCATAGCTGGACAGAGAAGAGATGGATAATTTTCCCAAGATTGTTTTTGTGTAAGTGATTGCAATAAATTCAATTATAATTTGGACTTGGCTCTCCAATTTCTCATTTGAGGTTGGTATCCGTTACACCTCAACACGCTTCCTTTGGATGAATAATATGGCTTAAAAAAAAAAGAGAAATGATGATATTATTTTGGTTGAAATCTTTCATATGAGGAATAATAATAATAATAATAATAATAATAATAATATGTTTTGTTATTTAAAACAGTGTTTTCATTTTGGCTATTAGTCTTAGCTTTTTTACTTTCTGGCCTTCTCCAGATCTGTGTCTTTTTATTCAATAAGCTTCTTGAGATTTGGAACCAAACCCTTTATTTAATCCACTGGACTAGTTTACTTTTATTTGACTTAGAATACCTGGAAGATATTTCATATCAGTACTCACAAGTTTTATTCACCTTTGTGTTACTTGTTTATTTCTTCTGCTAAACCAATGTATGTGACTTTTCAGCAGTAAAAGGTATTGAACTCATAGCTGCCAGGGAGCCTTGTATATGTTAACCAATACTTTAATCTGCTAGACCATAAAGATGGCCAGTGGGTACAACAGATGAAAAAACATTGTAATAATTATAACAACTAAGATGAACATGTGTGTTCAAAGAGCAAAGTATATAGCACTGAAGATATTCATTTGAATAATATGAGAAATAATGAATAAGTAATGTGATTTAATGCATTGGTTAAGTCATTATCAAAAGAACATTTATCAAGAAAAGGAAGTACATTTTAGTTGTTATTAATAAATTATATTTTAGCCCTATTCTGTTCATAATGCTTCCATTATTTTTTGACGACTGAGAATCACTTAAGTTTTGCTTTAAAGTGCATTTGTAGAATCGAAGCATTTCCAATGCATTTATTTTATACATATTATAATGCTGTTCTGTCAGTAACACTTGCATCAAATCCTGACTATTCTTCTTTTTTTTTTTACAATATACTGCTGAGAGTAACTCAGCTCTCTAATTTTTTTTTTTCATCTCTGGATTAAAGCCTTGGGTAAAGCAATCCAGTGACTTGATTCAAAAGCTGTGAGTTCAATACCTGACCACAGCAGAGGTGAACAAAAGCTTGATGAGTTGAATTACTAAAAGGGAAATAACTGAAACTGAAATATTCAGAAAAAGGCATGGCATGTAGAACTAGAACAATCTACCCCAAGGGTTTGGTTTGACATTTCAGCATATATCATTTGAAGATGGCCATAGCGTATTGTTGTAAATAAAAACTGTCCACTTTTAGTAGCAATAAACGTCTGCAATAGATTTCTTCTGTTTCTGGACTGCACTACTAGTAGTCAAATCCCAGTGCAAATGATAGTAACAGTCAACATATAAATGACAAAATGGGGTCACACATCAAACCTTCTCTTTTAAACAGCAAAAGCGCATGTTTGTCCACCAATCTCAGAAAATCCAAGTCTGCCTATAAACAAAAAAAACAACAGCTTTTGTTCACCAAGTGATCTTTCTGATGGGTCATTCCATTTAGGGGAGGGAAGAACATTAGCATAGATTCTAGTTTTTAAAGTAGATTTTTGCTAACTACTTTTTGCTAATTTTTTTTTTTTGGTAGATCAGGCACAAAACACAAACTCTTTTTTGAGGTAACTGATGATTATCTCTTTAATTACACATACAATGGCCAAAACATTGTGAATATAACAATAAAGATGAGGACAATAGTCCAAATAATGTAAATAGGGAAAATAATTTTTGAATTGTTCAGAATGACTCCTCTCAGAATTTTGGGCAACATTTATAAAAGCCATTTGTGAAGAGCTTGTTTTGAGATTTAATACTAAAACTTTCATGCTGTCTTCTGAGAGGAAACATCATGTCATCATTCTCCTTTTTATTTTTATCTACTTGCATTTTTACATGATTTTTATTTTTTTATTTTTTTATTTATTTATTTATTTATTTTTGTTAATCTTTCTTTCAGTTTTTCCACAATTTTATTTTTTTGTTTAACATTTTTTCAGTAATTTTCTTCTTGTGCTCTTGGGATCTCATAATTTTGAAACTTCACCTATTTACCAATATCGTGCCAATTTTTCAATTCCCAACAGCTTTTACAACTGCCCTATTAGAAAGTCAGCCAGAAAGTGGTGTTGGTCTTAATTTCTTACATTTATTTATTTATTACTTAAAAGTCTCTGAAGACCCGGAGAAATGTTTCTTGGGTATTCTTCTTGGTTTTTACCCTATTATTCTCTTAAAAATTGACTGCTCCTCTGGATACACATAGAAATGAAAGAACTAACATAGAATGCTTATGCAGAATACATTTGCAGTAGGTTAGTCTGTGGAAAGTAGGAATGTCTGTAGAAAGGCAGCAGTTGATGCAAGCACATTCAGAGGATGGGTCAGTATTTAATTGTAACCCTTGAAAGAAAAGAGAAACTGACCTCCATGGTAGGTCTTGTGTTAACAGGCCATGTGCTACAGTAAATGAAGATAAAGCTGAAACTCTCATTACAACTGACAGAAGGTTATCCAATGTAGTGCTTGCAGTTTAGCTGAGTCTTATCTGTTCTCAAAATCAGTTAATTCCTGACAAAAGACAATCTTCTTGATTTTCAATGCATTCCTGTAGTAATATGATAAATAATGCATTTCTTATACACATATTAATCTGAATCTATTGATAATGTTTTATTTGTTCTTGACCATTGATCATTCCTTTCTTTTGGATTTTTAATGCATTCCTGTAGTAAAATAATAAATAGTATATTTCTTATACACATATTAATCTGAATCTATTGATAATGTTTTATTTGTTCTTGACCATTGATCATTCCTTTCTTTTGGATTTTTAATGCATTCCTGTAGTAAAATAATAAATAGTGTATTTCTTATACACATATTAATCTGAATCTATTGATAATGTTTTATTTGTTCTTGACCATTGATCATTCCTTTCTTTTGGATTTTTAATGCATTCCTGTAGTAAAATAATAAATAGTGTATTTCTTATACACATATTAATCTGAATCTATTGATAATGTTTTATTTGTTCTTGACCATTGATCATTCCTTTCTTTTGGATTTTTAATGCATTCCTGTAGTAAAATAATAAATAATGCATTTCTTATACACATATTAATCTGAATCTATTGATAATGTTTTATTTGTTCTTGACCATTGATCATTCCTTTCTTTTGGATTTTTAATGCATTCCTGTAGTATAATAAATACTCTATTTATTATTTTGAATATAGCAATAAAATAATAAATAGTGTATTTCTTATACACATATTAATCTGAATCTATTGATAATGTTTTCTTTGTTTTTGACTATTGATCATTCTTTTCTTCTGAATTGTCAATGCATTCCAATATTAACAATAAAGTAACATTATACATATAAGCTTTTTTGTTTGTAATATTTTTCTTAAATTCTGATCTCTGGTAAGCATATTTTTCTTTATTTTTAAAGCAAAATTGCTGAAAACATTTAATTCCCAAATAGCTAAAATTTAATGGTTAATCATTAATACTTATACCTGACAGCAAAAAGATTTAGATTATTGATGTAGGACAAGTAGCAGATTCTTAGTCTGGTGATAAAATCAATGGTCAGTGATGAGCAAAAATCAAAATCTATATACACTGGGTTCAAATCCAGTTCATTGATGTGATGCCCAAAAGGTATCAATGCATTTTTGGGAAATTAAATAAGACCATGAAAGATAAAAATAAAAGATAATACCATTATAATATCTTTATCTGGGTCTAATGTCACAAGAAATCTCTGCATCAGGATATTATCTACAGTATCTTCCAGAGATGAGTTTGTCTTTTTAAAAAATAAATAAACAAAAATACATGCAAAAACAGCATATGTTAATTTTTTGTTATTTAATCATTTCACCTCAAGCAAGGCAGGACCACCACTGGTGAACAGGGGGTTACAGTAAAAAAAAAAAAATAGGTACAAATGGTATTAAAGAGAAGATAAAAGATGAATAGGTTTCAAGAAGAGAGAAGATGGCAATTGATGTTGCATTTAAATATTTGGAAATTGTAGCCATCAGAGTAAACAAAAGGGAGTTCCACTGGTGAGAAGTGTGAGAAACAGAACTGTTGAAGTAGAAGTGGCAGTTATGTTTAACTATTTCACTGGTAAATGGGGGCACTTAGATACCAATCGAGTAACAGGCTCAAATTAATGTGGTTGGGACACCAGGGAAAATGCTTGTCAGAGCTGTTGCCATGAGTTAATTTTTAGAACCACACAAACAAATGGTTGGTAAAATTATGACTTGCATTCACATACAAAGATTTTGGAAGTCTTTTACAAGATGGTTAGCAAAGCTAATACATGAGAAGCATGTTTGTGTATATTTCTGAGATGAGGTATTTACATTATTTACATTTTTTGAACTCTTATCCTCATCTTTATTGTCATATTTACAATGTTTTGGTCATTGTCCATTCCAACCTTTTTTAGGTGACTTGAATTTTGAACTGAACTCATTATTTTAATCACTAGAGTAGATTATTTCTATTCCATGAGTCATGCAAATTTTGAATATCTTAGTTGTTGTTATTTAACTTTTTTGCCAAGTATTGAACTCACAACTCTTTGGGTAAAATCACTGGATCCAATCAACGCTTTTATCCACTGGGCTATGTGTCCTTGAGAACTCACAGAGTGAAAACAATCCACCCAGTGATTGAAGGGTTCAGTTTGAAATTCTAGTCCCCCGCCAAGAAGGTCAGAGGCTGAAATGTCATGAATATGACAATAAAAATGACGACAACAGTTAATGTAAATAATGAAAAGTATGCTTTATAATATTGACAACAGGAAAAAGGTTTGGCAGTTTAGAATCTTTGACCTTATCAAGCTGCTTTTCCTTCCACTGTTTTATGAAGGATAGGCTTGATTTTATATGAGAGGTTATCTGATCTCACACCGACATGTAACCTTCCTTTGTCATATTTGTCTTTTACTTAAATCTTTTTTTTTTTAATATATAAAAAAAAACTAGAATTACAATAAAATAATTACTGTTAAATATTTTACAGATATAATGTAAATCAAATAATGATAATAAAGCATGAAATCTACAAATATAAAAAAGATATCGAAAGTGTTTTATTTTTTAATCTAAGTATCTGATTGTCTGCCATCTTTTAAAATATTGATGTTTATTTTGCATTTATACAACTATTTTTTAAGTATAGTAATGACACAAAGCAAGATTAAATCTGTCTTCATATATTGATTGAGTTTGAATCCTGTTTGCCTTTGTATTTCTTATTCTGCTATCATTTGCTCAATAAAGAACAGAATTTATCTTCAGGTAACTACATACTGCATAACAATCTTTGTTTCTTTTGTTCAGTTATTCAATGAGAAATTATTTCTTAATTGATTCATTTCTTACGGTTATTTGTCTTTTTCACAAATATTAATGAGCTTGGGGGCTTCTCAAGACATTTGTTTCAAAGGCATGTCTCTTTTTTTATTCTTTCTTGTCTTTAATTCTGTTTTTTTTTTCTGTACTGAGAAATATTTCAGTTTGTATCTTTGATACTCTAAAAAATGTTTTTTCCCCAAAAACAACAAAACAGTAGTAGACAAAACTTTTGATAACTGGTCATAGGGTTTTTGTTTTAACATTGTCTTAAATTGTTTTTGAGATTTCTCTTTATTCAGACTTGCTGTTTAAACATAGAACATGCTCTTTCTTCTTCTGTACATATGTAACCTTGGATGACATTTCTTTCTCAATTTGTTTATCTGACCAGCAATGATAGCAATATTACTTATTGTGCTGAAAATTCTCATTTATTTTTTAGATAACAGAAAATGTGACACTGAAATCTGAGAAATATTACAAGATGTCTTCCACAGGCGTCTGTTCCATTAAATAAGATTTTTCAGGAAGAAACTGTCTGAGTGGAACTTCCTTTTTACAAATGGAATACAGAGGGAATATGGTTGATTTGACTTTGTGTATATAACTTATGTGCAAATGTTTCTGCTAGTGGAGCATGGAATGCAGCTTATCATTTCGAGAAAATAGCAACAGGTGTGCAGTGTTTTCACTGCAGGAAAGATGCAGTTTCAAAAATAATTATTCACCCACAACATATCAGAAATAGGATTGAACTCTGTCAAAACTGGAAGGTGAGGATTATTGGTTAATGTTTATTAATTCAGCCTTGTGTCATACATAACTGAACTCCCTATAACTTAGAATTTATTTAATTTTCATCATCAGAAAGTTGTTGGCAGCAGGTTGAAATGTGTGGATTTGTGGAAGAATATAATATATATTTTGCATGTTAAAATAGAAATTTATTTATAGAAAAGAATAACATGAACTGTAGAAATTAATGTTCAATGAGAAAGTTAAGGGTATCAAGAGTTGTAGAAATGTTCGTAGTAGTAATTTGTTGGAAAGAGTTTATGTGGATGCATGTATGTATGAGTGTTTGTTTGGTGGGAATATCCTTGAATGGAGAAGAAGTAAAAGGAAAAAGTAAAAGCACACGAGAAGGATGGAGAAAGAGAATAAATGTGTGATACGACCTTACGTCTGGGTTGACTTGAAGTTTTTCCCATTACATTTTAGTGTGTCATCTCGCTGCTCCCACCTGACTGTCTAACTGGCACTGACTGAAGTCTTTCATAGCCATTTAGTTTTTTCGCACTGGATTGCTAACTCTTTTTAGTCTTGCCAATCATCTCTATTGGTCAGAAAATCAATTTAACGTCTATTCGCCAAATCTGGTTTCGACATTTTCTTTAAGCATGTGGTCAATCCTTTTTTATTTGGCAAGACCAGGATTTCTCACATCATTTTGAATTTTTGTAAAAGTGAAGAAGAAAGTTGCTTTTAATTCTTAATTTCCTATCCACCATAAGCCACAGACTAAATATGGCATCAGTATTCCATTTTTTGGTCTGTTATGATTTTATCAAGATAGAGCATGGTAGCAGTATTTTCTGGAGTCATTCAAGAAACCACGCATTTTACAATCATAAATTCTTTGATCCCTTAGCATTAACCCAAGTGAGATCATTAAATTTTTATCACATTTCTTAAAAAAGAAAGAAAATTATTTTCCAGTTTTTGTTTTTCTTTTTTTGTGGGCTGAACTTTGGTATAAATTGTTATTCAAAAGAAAACCTTTTTCATGTTACGTTTTCTTTTTTTTTTGTTAGAAAAAGAAAGTTTAGAAAAAAATCTTGTCAAGATTTGTGAGAAAATGTTTCGAGTTTAGCTGTGACTGGTACAAAGAAAATCTGCTTTTACCTACCGTCATCCTCCTCTCTTATCACACAAACTCTGTTTCTTTTTAAGTACACATAAATGCATTTTAATGCACATTGCGAACTCATTTATTTTGCGTTGTTGGTCTTCAATATTGTAATTTTTTTTTTTTTTTGCTTTCTGAAATTCCAAATTCCTTTTTCATCTGAAGAAAACTTTAAATCATAAAAATGAATTCTGTCATGTGTGTGCACACACACACGCACACACACACACACACACACACACACACACACACACACACACACACACATATTTACATTTAAGATAAATATTAGAAATAAATTTCACTAGCTTGCTATACAGTCACACATTTACAGGTGTGCGTAAACATTTGAAGAAACTAGTTTGACGTAATGTCTGAGTCTATATATATATATATATATATATATGCCAAAAAGTACATTTTTTTCTTTATTCAGATATTTTTCTTTATTAAATACATAGACAAGTGTATGTAAATTTGCATTATTTAAAATAACAAAAATATCTACTCAAACACATGTATCTACAAAATATAACATAATGTAATGAGATCTGTATTTATTTATCATTAAACAAACACCTGGTATCTTGGCTTCAAACACTTTCTAATCTCTATAATATAGCTTTTTTGTGCCTTTTCTATAAATGCTTTCATGGAAATTGTTCTGATGAGCATTACTATTTGGTATTAAGACTTTATGAATTTAACAGAGTACTAGATTGGTGGCAAGGTCTAAACATTTAATAGTTTAAATGGTTTGATATAACCATAAGTTCTGTGCTATAAGTTTTTTTTTCTCACTGAGAAACTGGTCCCCCCATTAAAATTGTTTAAATAGTATTTTTTTTTTCCAATTTTTTTTTTTTTTGATAATTGGAAATTTTAGGGTGTAATCAATAAAATTGCATTAAAAAAAGTAAAAACAAATGAAAGACAACAAATTTAAAGGTGGTGGTAGTCTCCTTCAGTTTCGCTATTTTATTGTCTTGCTTATGGGGAAAAGGTTAAAAAAGAAATATGCAAATCGATGCTTAGTCGTTGAAAGAGTTATATATATCTTACAAGTGGTGCTCAAATCTAACAGAACAGGAAATACTGATTTTCAAATCTCTTCCCAATTTTAGTTTTGGTAAAATACTGCCTTCTAAATGCTAAAAACTTTTTCCTATTTCTTGACGTGTTAAATAATGCTAATCTTTGTAATTATCATTATATTTCTTCCTTTTATAATTACGCATTTTCATACATAATCTTTACATGTTTATATTTCCTTGAAAATACTTACTTGGCTGTTTCTTGAGATAACTCTTGGAAATGTTTATATCCAAGCAGCATTCTTCAATTCTTCATAGTTTTCATTCTCTGTGGTCAATCCCATAAATAAACAATTCATGTGTTTTATTAACAATGGTTCCAAAGGTCAATAACAGTGCTTGCAGATATGCAAAAGACAAGCTGTAAAGTGCTTCCATTAATGGAAAAGATGAAAGTTTTTTTTGGAAAAGAAAAAAAAATCATCAAAAATTTTAATATTTCTAATAACACATGACCAATGCAAGACTTGAAATCACAAGATATTGGTTTTCGACTAATTTGCAGAGGTATAAACTTCTTCTTCTTCTTCTTCTTCTTCTTCTTCTTCTTCTATGTGCCCTGTCTCTTCAGGATGTAAGTGATCATGGCTTTCCATGTCTCCCCATCCCTGGTGGCACTTAGCATGCCTTCTCCTGTTACACCATGCAACCCTCGTTCCACCATCCACCTGATTAGGTCCTTCAAATATGTTATCTGTTGCTTCCTCCTGTCTCTTTTTCTCTAATCCCTCCTTCCTCATTGCATGTCCCAGGAACTTCAGCTGTACTCTTCCTGATGCTCAGTATTAATTTCTTTTTTGTTTCCATCATTTCTAAGACCTCATCATTGCTTGATCCATGATATTCGCAGCATCCTTTTGTAGAACCACATTTCAGTTGCTTCAAGTTTTTCCTTCATCTTTGATGGTATTGTCCAGCATTCACTGCCATATTGAAGGATGGACAGCACATAGCAATCCAGTACTCTCTTCCTTGTTTCTAGCGAAATTGTCCTGTTTCTTAATACTTTACTCAACTTCTGGAATGCTTCCTTTGCCATACCAATTTGCATTTCTCTGTGTCACATTTTCTGTCTTCTCTTAAAACACTTCCCAGGTATTTAAATTTTTGTACCTTCTTGATTCTAGTAACCTAGACCTGTATTTGGCATATTGGGCTGCCCTTTTTACTGATGACCATGCATTCATTTTCTTGCAGTTTATTTGTAGTCCTTTCTTGTCATTCTCTTCAGCTACCTTCTGTAGGAGGTCTTGTAGTTTCCTTTCTGTGTCTGCTATCAGCACTGTATCATCTGTGTACCTTAGGTTGTTTAAATTGTGGCCTCTGATGACAAATCCAGGCATAACTTCTAGGGTCCTCAAAATATTTTTGCTGTACAAGTTGAACAGATCCAGTGAAAAGACACATTCTTGTCTTACACCCCTTTCTATCTTTGTATATCTGCTGAATTTCATACCTGTTTGTATACAAGTGATTTGTTGTTAGTAAAGATTCTTGAGTATTCTTAAGTCTTTCCCATATATGTCAAGGTTGCTGAGTATCTCCATCAATTCTTTGTGGTGTATTTTGTCAAACGCTTTTGCATAATCGATAAAGCACAGGTATAAGTTCTTCTTCATTTGCATTGCCCTTTCAGAGAGCATTCCTTTGTTCCAGTGTTTTTGACAAAACCACACTGTTCTTGTCCTAAATATCTCTAACCTTAAATCTAGATATTGGTATATAACCAAGGCATGTGGAGGGAGCTGGTTAAGTGTTCACCAGTCTTCTTCTTTATGTGCTATATATTTTCAGAATCTAGACAATCATAAATTTCCATTTCCCCCTCTTGGTATCTCTCCCAAACCATGCCATCCACTTGCTCAAGCCTATCAAGTACATCTCACACTGCTTTCTCCTGTTTCTTCCTCCTTCTATCCATCCTGTATGTACTAAATTCTCCAAGCTCTCTTTCTTCTTTACGTGTCCCAGAAGCTTCAGCTGTCTTTTCCTGATGCTAAGTATAAGTTTCTCTTTCATTTTCATTCTCTTCAAAACCTTGTTGTTGCTTAGATGTTTGGTCCATGGTATCCTCAGCATCCCTCTGTAGAACTACATTTCAGTTGCTTTGAGTTTCTCCTTCATTTTTGAGATCATCCAGCATTCACTGCCACATAGGAGGAAAGATATCATGTAACAGTCCATTACTCTTTTCTTTGTTTCCAACACCAGAACAAAACAAATCAACACCAGCAATAAACAATATATAAGTTAAATAAGTAAAATTTCCAAAGTCCAGTACAAATGCTGGTAACTTGAATATACAAAAGAGAAGATGTAAAGTTTGTTTTTTTTTCTTTTGGTGAATAGTTGAAAGTTCTTGACTTAAGGAAGGAAAATAAACAATTACTGAAGAAGCTAAGATTTCAGATAAGAACAAAGATTCTCTCTGTTGTGTAATGATTTTTAGAATATTGTTATAACTGGTCTATTTTATCTGAAGATTGTAGAATCATTGATCATGTTGATGGTTAATAACCTGGATATAAGAGAAACCTGTTGTAATGTATATAAAATAGGCCAAACCCGGATATAAGATAAACCCGGATATAAGAGAACGTTATCCGGTTCCAACGACTCTCTTATATCAGGGTTACACTGTTCTATGCCAGGTCTACATACTGTTTTGAATTCAGAGTTGTCATTTTACTAGACTGGTTGTCCAGTCTATTCTACTGTCTGACCAATAGCCAGGAAGAGGTGGATTCACACCTTTTCCAAGGATATTTGCATGAAAGTTAAAACAAATTTGACTAGAATTTGAACTCAACTTGCTGATTTCATCTTTCAAGGTTCTAACTTTTAGATGATCACTTCCTATGAATTACTTTGTGCATATATTTTATCATGGGTATATTTGTATGTGTGTTACCGTGCACTGAATATTGGTGAGAAATGAGAAATTGGAGAGCCGTGTTTAAATTTCAGTTGAATTCATTGCATTTACTTACACGCAAATACACTTAGGAAAGATATTAATCTGTCTCTTCTCCCTCCAGCTATAGGTTAAGTAGCAGAATAGATTGGGTTCTATAGCCTAGTCTTTAATTCAGAAAGTAATGGCAACCTACTCTGTGAAAATCTTCTGCCTAGTCAGTCAAGTTTGTTTCAAGACATGATCACCCAATCATATGTCACATATGGCACTTAACAGACCAACTGATATTTATATGCACAATCTGCATACTTGATTTCAGGCATCTTCTGAAGGTCTTGAATATATACTCTATAGATGAGGGTGGTAGATATAAGAATATCTATCTAAACTTATTTATAAATGGAACTTTATCTGTGTGTGTGTGAGTGTGTCAGTGTGTGTGTGTGTCCATTACCTACAGACTCCGAAACAGCTGAGCTGATTTTCTTGAAAATTTACAAGGGTTGTACAATAAGCATCTGCAAGTGTTCTTAGCTAGGTTTTGAGTCAAGGTACCCCCGATAAATATCGAAAATCGATAATAAAAAAAATTGGGTGATAGAAGGAGTAGTGGTCCGATTTTAATCAAATTTGATACACTCACAGACAAAGACATAAGAAACTATATTCAGAAGTTTCAAGGTTGCATTTCTTACAATAGTGCAGAAAATCGATAATATATATATATATATATATATATATATATATATATATATATATATATATAGGTTTCATTGAATAATATAGACAAGTTCTGTCTATTTATTTTGTGTAAGATCCATTCGTATGATCTGATTAGCTTGAAAGATGCCAATAAGTTCACTATCTCACCATATAAAAAACCTACCAACAAAAATCCCTCCACACTTAATTATATTAGCGAATGCCCCCCACTATTACAAATTAGCAATAAAAAAAAATCTACTATATCGAGCAAAAACCAGCTCATCTACAAAACACATCTTCCACAGTGAACTAAAAAACATAAAACAGTTGATGAACAAATACGACATTTCCTTACAAACCTGAACACGAAAAAAACAACACATAACCCAACCAACCCCAAACATATCACTCTCTTATATCGTAGCCAAATGCTCACCAACTACCAACTAGATGAAAATATCCTAAAAAATTCATAAACACTAATATCTCTCCAACAGACCCCAACAAAAGAATTAAATTTATCATATATTATGCTAAATCCACAACATCCAATTCAATCGTCCGCAATGACTCCTCCCCCACCATTAGCGATTTGCAAAAAAACAATGTAGTGTATAAATTCAAATGCCCCTTTCAAGAATGTATCTCTAACAAACTAAATAATACCTACATTGGACATACTACTAACTCGCTTTCGCGGAGACTTACATTGCACTTAAATGAAAAGTCTAACATATTCCGACATTTAAAACACCACAGCTATCAACACGCACTTCTTAGGAAAACACTTGTTGAAAATACGCATATACTTAGACAAGAAAATAACAAACAAAAACTTAAAATTCTAGAAGCTATCTACATCAAACAGTTTAAACCTAGCCTAAATAAAATAAATTTCGACACCTCCACTAACATACTTCAATGCCTATAATCGACGGGAGAGGTCATAGTTATTATACTTACACCCTACACCATAGTAACAGCAGTTCCCAGACCAATCCCTCATGGCACTATACACTCAATTGAACAAAAAACCCACTACCACCATTCCTTCTCGGCCTACAGCCATGTGCGACACAAAAAATGGACCTGTCTAATTTTCTCTGTATAACTCCACTCTGTTAAAAATAACTTAAATGTTCTATGTTCACTGAACATTAAATGTTCATCCTTTGATAATGGCTTATGTAAGCCGAAAGCTCAGACCTGATAAAAAAATCAACAATTATTGCGATTTCTTGTTGTCTTTCCATGACAACACTATCAGACAGAACTTGTCTATATTATTCAATGGAACCTGTATTAATGAAAAAATGCTGCCAAAATACACACAATTTATATATATATATATATATATATATATATATATATATAAGGCAAGATGTTTGTGTGTGTGTCTGTTTATCTACCTGTATGTTTGTATTTTTTCAGCTTTTTTCTTTTAGTTTTTGCTTCAGGTTTGGCTCTAAGTAGGTATAATTGTAGTTCTTAGTTTCAGCCATGATACCATTTACTCAGAAGACTTAGTTAGCCTTCAAAATTCAGTTTACTATGAAAAAAACTTATTTGATATCGATACCAGGAAATTAAAATTTTACTTACATCCATTCATTTTTCTTTCAGTCTACAGTTTTGCTTTAACTGGAAACAACTATTGCTTTTTAGTCTTTCATGCCAATGTCCAAAGAATCTGAGCTCCAGGACCATGGATTAGTTTTAAAGCTTTCATTACACCCGAGCAATGCTGGACTATACTGCTAGTATACCCTAAAGATGAGGGAGTGACACCTGCATTGATTTTATTTCTTTAGATCATTAGAAAATAACTTTTTTCTTGCACTGACATGATCTGCCTTCTTTATTTTTTGCATAAGTACAGATATATGTGTTTTTAAATAAGTATTGACCTATTATTTTGCCACAAGCTATCAGCTTTTTTTATGTATAAACACATTTTTCATAGCTGCAATATATGTGTGTGCATTTGTGTGCATATTAGTAGATAAATAAAGTGAGATCTATAAATATGTTTTATATGTGAGCATAGGTATACCAATTTTGTATTTTATTCTTTTTATTCCAAATATCTGATCATTTCAGTTGGGCTGAGGACGTGACTTCTACATTGCATTATCATGAATCAATAGACCATCTTAGAGCATTGCATTACAAGAACCATCACAATTTTTTGCAACAAATTATTCTCCTCACTGCTTTTATTCTGATATATTGCTTTAGTTTCCCACCACTATAACATAGCTTCCTTGTTCCTCTTCTCTTAATATTTTCATGGTAAAGGTTATAATGAACCCTTTTCCTTAGTACAATGCTTGAATTAAAGCATACTATTAACAACTAGGTCTCATCATTTTACTGTTTAAATATGTAAAAGCTTTTCTATTTATATATTTCAAATGAGCTATATTCCTTAGTTTTACTAGTGCAAACCTTCACAGTTAGGACTATGTGTCATTTACAGAAGGTAAAATCATCCTTTTTTCTTCCCACTCTTTGTTAAGAAGGAATGTCAGGCTTTCCTCAGAACTGTAAATTTATGAACTCTAAATTGGATACTTCCCCAACCTTCAAGTGCATGGTCAACAAATATCTTCAATATATATCCTAAACTTATGCAAATCTTTCTTTGTCATTCTCTTTCTATGCTCTTAAAGTCCACTATAATAATTTCTTTGGTCATAATTCTCACCTGTGGATCTGTCTTCTGGTTTTCATTTTTTTCTGCTGCCTAGGATCTTCAAAAATTTTGATGCAGCATCAGTTGCTATCTTCTTTCTTCCTGGATCCAGTTCTTGTATTATTCTTTCTCTTGCTAAATTCTTATTCACTCTCAGTAACACTTTGCATTTTAGATGCATTATTGCCTTGCTTCGGGTGACATGATTAACAAAACCTTTCTAAGTAGTAAGTATTCTATTTGATCTTCAAGTTTAACCACAAAATACATCACGTCAAAAATAAAAATACCTTAATTTAAATAGTGACTCAGTCAGTTAAGTGCCACGTTTGATACATGCTTGGCAATCATGTCTCTTTTGATTCATGACTGACTAGGCAGAAGATTTTGCTGCAGTAGACTAGTTGCCAATCAAGGCTATAGTACCAAGTCGCTCCACTGCTATTCAGCCCATAACTGAAGGGAAAAGTAATAGATTAATACCTTTCCCAAGAGTATTTGCTCATAAGTGAGTGCCACAAATTCAACTGGAATTAGAATTTGGCAGTCTGATTTCTTATTTCGAGCCAACAGCTCCATTGCACCACAATACACATCTTGATTGACTGTCTGAAATACTGATGTTAATGTCAATAATATAAGCATAAAGAATTATTGCCTTGATCTTGAATGTGACTGGTAATAGAGATATCAGCTACTTATGTCAATCTTCACCCAGTAAATAAATATTTATTCCAAGTAGATATTGCAGCTTTTCTGTTTATATATTTCAAATGAGCTATATTCCTTAGTTTTACTAGTTCAAACCTTCACAGTTAGGACTATCTGTGTCATTTACAGAAGGTAAAATCATCCTTTTTTCTTCCCACTCTTTGTTAAGAAGGAATTTCAGGCTTTCCCCAGAACTGTTAATTTATGAACTCAAAATCAGATACTTCCCCAACCTTCAAGTGCATGGTCAACAAATATCTTCAATATATATCCTAAACTTATGCAAATCTTTCTTTGTCATTCTTTTTCTATGCACTTAAAGCAATCTTATGATGGGTAGTGAACCCCTAAAACAAAAATCAGTTGTACATTTTTATAGTAAACTAGCTCTATAGTCTGGCATTGCTTGGGATTTTATAATGGTTATTTTGAAATGGTAAGATCAAGTGCTTATTCAAAAAGCTCCAGTATGAAGTATTCATGATGCATAAGTTTAGAAATTGCACAGTAAGTATTGGTATTTGTAAAATGGGATTTATGCTAGGTCGATTTTGCCAATAAACAGGAATGATGCATGTACAATTGAAAGAATGGTGGCAGGCATTATTGGAGTCTGTAATGTTATGTAATGAAGTTGTGATGCAGAAGAAGTGGATGCATTGCCCCTGCAACATTGGAGGAATAGGCACCTTGTAGAAAACATGAAATTGTTATGACATATGATGAGGTAGAAGTTACAAAATAGACCTGATTTTTCTTGGAATACAACTAATCATTTTAAAGAAATAAACAATCACAAAAAGCAAAATTTTCCATTAATTTTTATTGCACCCTGGGAATCAATTGAAATTTTTGTTTGCATATCAAGGCATCAAACCTTGATCTACCAGTGACTTGATTTTGGTTGAGTTTGAGTGGAGCATTTTGGAGAAATGCATACAAGTGCACAAAAGACCACCCACAATTATTATGTTTATTAGTAATTTTTGATCAATCCAGTACATTGATTCATAAAAAATTTTGTGTACATGAAAGGTTTGAACTTTGATCTACAAGTTACTTGATTTCGGTTGAATTTGCATCAGGTGTCTCGGAGGAGAAGAGTTCATAAATTCTAAGTTTGTCCATAATTTTTGTCATACTCTGTAAATTGATTCAAAATTTTTTGTGTACAATAAAGGTTCATATAATAATCAACAAGTAATGCAATTTTGGTTGGAATCGAACCAAGTATTTTGGAAAAGTAGGGTTCTTAGAATGGAGACACACACACATACATATCCATTTTTATATACATAGATGACAATCAATACAACACTAAAAAACATAAAAACACATTTTTATGTTAAAATTACAAACAATAAAGTTTAATGTTCTACAAACCTTATATCTATAAATACTTTACTCTGAAAGTATAAAATTATGCACAAAATATATTTAGTTGAAACCATGAAAATATTTAGACTTTGTCGTTAAATAACCTATCAGGGTTGATATGCTAGTAAACAAAATCAACAAACCAACCTCTTCCTCAAATGGCTCTTAGTTCTTATTGTGTGAACAATAGCAAAAAATAAAAATAGATATCTATTGACCACTATGAGGGTAGCGAGTTGTGCTTGATCAAGCTTTCAAGTGGTGAGATCTAATCTGGTCCCTGACCCTTGAAAAGGAACCATGAAAATCTTGGATTTTACCCAAGCTGGAACATTGATTTCTGGTACTGGTGGAAAACCTGCAACTATTTCAACCACAAAGGGTGGATGATGAGAAGAAGAGTAGATGGTCTCCGTATTCTCTATTTATAAGGAAACAGCTACTATTACCATACTTGTTTTTTTTATTTTCATCAAGAAATCATTCCATTAACTAATCTGGGAATAGTTCTTACAGACGACTGAATGTGCAATACTGATATCCAAGGGCATATTGGCATGGCCAAGGATGCTTTCCAAAAGCTGACTAAAGTATTGGGAGACAGAAAAAATTTGTTGGAAAAAATAAAAAAAAATACCAGACTATGATGTTCTCCGATATGGCAATGAATTCTGGACAATTTTCTCAAAAATGAAAGAAAGACTTTAAGCAATAAAAATGTGGTTCTACAGAAGGATGCTGAGGATGTCATGGACTATCCATGAGAGCAAAAACAACGTTTTGGGGAGAATAGAAATGAAAAGGAAACTATTTCAACATCAGAAAGAGATGGCTGAAGTTTCTTGGACATGTAATGGGGAAAGAGGACTTGGAGAACCTGATACTCACATGGCAGATTGAGAGAAAGAGAAATGGGGGAAAACAATGCATGACATACTTGATGGGCTTAAGCAAATGAACAGCAGAGCAGGGTTTGGGAGAAATAACAGTACGAAATATATTAAGAGCAACAAAGCACAGAAAGATGTGGATGGCCATGATCACCTACATCCTGAAGAGACACAACACATAAAAGAAAAAATCTAACTGTAAAAACCAGGGAAGATTGCGTTTATGCTTTTACTTTTACTAATAGCTGAGTATGAAAGGGGCATTGGTGTTTTTATTCTTTGTTAAATGTTGTCTGAATTTTTAAAACAACGTGCTCTTGCTATAATTGATCCAATTGACCAGTTCTCTCATCTTTATAGTCCCTATCAAAGTGTTTTTATTGCTGTGAAGCTGCTTAATTTCTTTTAGTCTCTTTTACATTCATAAAGCCCAGAACTTTTATTTGCTTTATTGTCATTCATTTAGCTGTCAAACCTTGTGTTCCTTCTGTAGAGTTTCACAATCTATAACTACAAACTTATACTGTTCTATGCCTCAACTGAGCTGGTATAGATTTCTGCACAATGTCACCCAGCAATTGAATTCATTACTTTGAGTGAACAAAAACAGTTTTGTCAGTACTTTTAATTGTGAGGTTATATCCCAATTCTGTTCTATAAGCTATACAGGAAAATTTCATTAGAAACAAAGAAAAGGGTACTGAGTTTGAGTTTTGTTTAACGGCATATCAACCTCTGTGGGTTATTTGATATCAAAAAAGGTGGGGGTATAAGTTGTTTTTTTTTTTAAGTTCGGTTATAGTTAGAAGGTTGATTTAGTGAGATTTGAATAAAATCTTTTGTTTTTATTCTTTTTTATTTTAGAAAACTAAAAATGTGTTCTAGTTTTGTATTCAAAAATGTTTTACTGAGAATAATTTTTTTCCTTCAAAAATGTGTTATGGTAATAATTTTTTTCTTCAAAGATGTATTGTTGGTAATATTTTTCCTTCAAAAATGCATATTTTTCTATAAAAGTCCATTTTTATGTACATATTTCTATAAAAATGTATTTTTATACTTTCATAGTGTTTTGACCCCAATTTGGGGGTTAACTATTTGCCCATAGCTGGGACCCTAACAGGTGCTACCACTCTGAGTCAGGGTGGACCTAAGAACAACAGCAATTAAGAGGTGGTTCCATGCTCCTCACAACCTCCTAATCAGAGGTCTTGCTGCCAGATGCAGTTTACCGTCATACCCAGGACTGAAAAGAGTACTAAACATTTATGGATTTTTTTGTGTTTTTTTTACTGTATAGTTCACCCAGTACAAGATGTGGGGGATACTTGAGGTAGAGGGTTACATTAAGGTGTAGTTCATGTGGATAGGAGGGAAAGATAATGGTTGACTCTTGACTTGAACAGGTTGAGATTGGGAAAACATTCTTTTGGGAGTTTGTTCCATACAGCCATGGTTCCCAGGAAAAAGCTGTTTGAGTGGAACTTACTTCTTGCTGATGGAATATAGAAAGAGTGTGGGTTGTTTGCTACTATGTAAGTGGCATGGTGGGTCCAAGCTCTGAAGGTCACTTTTTATGAAACCAGGTGATGCAGTTCATTCAAGCATTTTCTATAGGAGAAGTGATAAAGTTGTATAGACTTATTACATCTGACTTGTGAAAGAGAGCTTGAAATATAGAAAACAATTCTTCTCCAACAAGAACACAGAGGTGATTTTGAACACTATCAAGTCTAGAACACGAGGTTTTGGCTTCTCCTGCCCAGAAATGGCAACAGTACTCAATTTTGGGGCTGATCTGGTGCTTATAAAGTAGAGGATAGTTTGAAAAGTTGGGTACTTACTGGAATAATACAGGTAACTAATCATTTTATCTACATCTTTCATGATAGATCATATGTAGGAATTCCACATGAGGTCAGGTGTGAGCCCAATATCCTCTCAAGTCATGGGGACTTCTTGAGGGGATAGCCATTCATCGTGAATGGTGGTAGTTCAGGGTTTGATTGTTGGTGACAGAATGTAACAAGTTTTGTTTTGGAGGCATTGAATGTAATCAGCTAGTTTTTCCACCCCCACTAGGATGTTATTGTTAGATCAAAAGAAAGGTCAGCTAATAATCATTCATCAAGACCTTTGGAGGTGCATCTGTATATCAAATATCATTGGCACAGAAATGATCAAAGTATGTTCTTAGGTACATCATTTATGTAAATCAGAAAGAGGGTTGATCTGAGAAGTGACCCCTGGTGGATGTGTACACTGACTACTAGAGCCTCAGATGATTGGCCGTTAATAACTACTTTCAAGGATCTAGCTGTTAGGAAGGATTTTATAACAGAGAAAATTCTTCCAGTAATTTTTTTAGCTGGAGATCTTGTATAACAAAATTTTTGTGCCACACCTTGATATTGAGATCCTTGAGACATGGGTAGTCAGGTATGAGATGGCCTTAGTCATCTAATGTACAGTTTG
Organism: Ascarosepion bandense; assembly: GCA_037127315.1. NCBI lineage: Eukaryota > Metazoa > Mollusca > Cephalopoda > Sepiida > Sepiidae > Ascarosepion > Ascarosepion bandense. The sequence continues at coordinate 1,953,646 of JBBBDQ010000739.1, forward strand.
AGGCAAATATCAAGACAAAGAGAGTTGGCATGTTTGTTGAAGAGGACATTACCTTAGAGCCTTTTATTATATTGGGCACAGTTGCTTTGCCTCTATTCATTATATTGTTGTTCTTTCAGAATTTGCAAGATCAAATTTGTTTCTTTTCAATCTTGACCTGGACAGCACATGCATAGCTGTACTTTATGTTTTCCTGAAGTTTCTCACAGTGAGTGCAAGCAATTATAAAAGATGTAATGGCTAGGCTATACCATTCCTCACAATAGATTTTGAAGCAGTGGTTTGAATGAGCTATGACTGCAGCTTATTTATCAGGATGGCTGTTTAGTTTTGCTGAACTTTTTTTTTTAATAAATCACTTTATTCCAGAAAGGATATATTCAGAGATGAGGGTAACAGTTTTGAAGGCAGCATGTCTGAAGAAGGTTAGAAGAGGAGCTTCTGTCATATAGGACTGAAAGCTGTCTATGCCTTCTTTTAGCAAAAAGCATTCTATGGAATATTAAATTGAAGGCTATCAACTTTGGAGTTAATCTGCACACTGATTAGGGAATGATCACATGTGCTAATGTGGAGTAAAGCCTTTGCTGCGCATTTGGAAGGATGTTAGAAAAAGGTTTAAAAGATTACCTGCTGTCTCACTGCATCCAGGACTCATGTGGGTTCTTTAATGATCTGGGTCAAATCATAAGCAATGGTGGAGTTACTGCAATATCTGCTTTCCTCATTGATTTTGTTAGAATAGACTAACCACTCTTTATGGGGAACATTGGAGTCACCAAATATGAGAAAGTAGGCTAAGGAAAATTCAGTGAGTATATTTTCAATTCTCTCTGATATTTAATCAAAGATTATCGCCCTTCAATATCAGGATGATACAGAGCAAAGAAGAATTTGGTACAGTGGATAAGTACCATGGGAGAAACACATTTACACGAGAATAGAATGCTTATTTTTTGTGCCGTTGATGTAGCCTGTGACCATAGTGATTTAGGTGTTTATAGTTTGTTATAATAGGTGAGTAGCCCATGATTGTAGGCTCTTGTAATGAGACTGAAGATTAAGAATGGGTGTTATAGCCATAAAGTTTTAACTTAGTATAATGTGCGTTGTGGTGCAGTGGATATCTGCTCAGAACGACAACTCGGGAAACTGAGTTCGAATTCCAGTTGAATACGTTGCGTTCACTTATGCACAAATACCCTTGGGAAAGGTACTAATCCCTCTAATCCTTCCAATTATGGGTTAAATAACAGGGCAGATTGGGTTCTATAGCCTTGGCCGGTAACCAGTCTACTGCAGAAAGCAATGGCAACCTACTGCGGGATAATCTTCTGCCCAGTCAGTCATATCGCTTTTGAGACATGGTCGTCCAAGTGTGTATCATGTATGGCATTTAACTGACTGATAGGATCCAAGATCTGTTACTTTAAAAGTGTACATATTTGCAGACCAACCAGTTTGCCATGCCAGATAAACATTCATTAAAGTGAAGAGAAGGACGAACCAGTCAGAAAGGAGCAAGAGAAGGATGGTAATTTGAACTTGGCTCCCCGATTTTCATTCTGAGTTGATATCCACTGCACCACAATGCACATCCAATAATGTTCAATATAAGAAATAAGAAAAATACCATATTTAATGGCAATTAAAAATTTCCTGCATTTCACCAGTGAATATTAAAAAAATAATTTTTAGATATTATATTCAATGGTATTAGCACTTCATCCTTGTTTGTTTTTTACATGGCCCAGCTTAAAACATATTACTTGCACTGATTCTCATTTTAATTTTTTTCTCTTTGTTCCATCTCCCTTTAGGATACTTATTCCTTGATAGCTACAATCTCCAAAAATTTAAATGCAACGTCAATTGCCATTTCCTACCTACTTGAATTCCATCCATATTTTATTCTTTCTTCAACAGCCTCTGTACCCTGTATATTTTCTCACTTTAACCTCCCACACACTAGTGGTGGTCTCACCTTCCTTGGGGGTGAAATGATTAAAAAATGTATATATGTATAAATTTGCAGTGGTCTTGGGATCCTTGAGCAGCACAGGCTCAAATCGTTTCTCAGGATCAATATTACAGCATACCCCAATGACATTAGTAAAATAGTTAAATGTAACCACCTCTTCTACTCTAATAGTTTTTTTTTTCCACACATCTGCATGAAAACTCCCTTCTGTTTACTTGCTTCCTGATAGGTAAAATCCACAAAAATTTAAGTGTAGTGTCAACTGCTATCTTCTGCTTCCTTGAATTTCATCTACACTACCAGCCATAATTATTAGGTCACTCCAGTTTTTTTTTAAATAACTGATGTATTTTATACTATTTTTAGTATTTAATGTCAAGTGGATGATTCTAAATAAAAATAGAATGGTTCTTTTGTCATCATTAATTTGCAAAATTTTACAAGGTGGCCAGGAAGCCTTTGCTTCGGCTAGCCAATAAGAAGAGACTAGCATGGTGAAGAGAGCACAAAAACTGCACACCAGAACAGTTCATTTGATGCACATGTTACTGTGCAGTTACAAAAGACTCATTCTATTTTCATTTAGAATTATCTACTTGGTAATAAATACTAAAAACACTATGAAATACATAATTTTAAAAAAATGGGGTTGCCTAATAATTATGGCTGGTAGTGTATCTTTTATCCTTTCTTCAACACCCCACGTACCCTAACTTTTCTCCAACTGTAACCCTCTGCACACTAGCGGCAGTTCCACCTTGTTTTGGGTAAAATGAATATTAAAAAAAATATGAATATTCTTGGCTCTTCCACAACTTCCTCTTTTTGTATCACTCAGAAATATTTGACCTCTTAGTAAATATTGCTGGTCTTGTTAAGTATGTTGTTCACTACTTCCCTCTACCTCTATTTTTTTTTTTAATCATTTCACCCCCAGCAAGGCAGAAATGCCACTGATGAGCGGGGGGCTACATAACTGTAAAAAGATTAATTAGAAAAGAGTGAGGAGTACAAACTAGTTAGAAAGGAGCAATAGAAATCTGAGAATGCGGGTGCGATGACAGATACATAGGTGGAGAGAAAGGGAAGGATATACAGGGGTGGGGAGAGAGCTAGAGTCCAGTGGTTAATAGATGAGTATTGACATTGCATTTAAATTTCTGGAGGTTTTAGCCGTCAGGAAAGCAAGAATATGTGAGCGAGTTCCACAGGCGGGAAGTGCGAGAGAAGAAGCTGCAGGAGTAGAATTGTCATCTGCATTTGGCTAACCTAACTGTGAATGGGTGGGACCCAGTTGCCAGTCTGGTTGCACGAGTAAACACCTGTTGAGGAGACACCAGTGACTTAAGTTCATCCGAGCAGAAGCCATGAAAGTATTTATAGAACAGACAAAGGGAGGCCACATTTCAACGGTGGGGAAGTGGCTGCAGTCGAGCCACCAGATCAGTACCTATCACATTACAGACTCTCCTTTGGAGCCTGTTGAGAACACTGAGGAGAATGGCAGGGGCGCCTGACCATAAATGGCAGCAGTACTCCATGCACGGACGGATGGTTGACTTGTATATATGCAGGATGGATTCAGGTGGAAAAAACATCCTGGATCGACATAGTGACCCAACCACACTATTTTCTGTGATTATCAGATTTTCTAAATCATTTTACCTCATTATGTCTGAGTAATTTCAATTGTCTTTTTCTGATCCTAAGTAAAAGTGTCTTTTTTGTTTCCATTTTCCTTAAAACTTGACCATTGCTCACATGCTCTGTTCATGATATTCTCAGTGCTCTTTTATAGAACCACATTTCTGTTGCCTCATTTTTTCTTCATCTATGAATTATTTACATTATTTACTTGCAGACCACTTTGCTTATTCCTGCTATCATTATCATAATGCCGCAGCTGCTGCATCCTCTTGCAAATGTATAAAGTTCTAATCTTTGAGAAAAAGAAAGAAAATCTTTGACATCAAATATGATAATTATCATTGTTTTGTGGAATGGTTTTTTACTGTTTGTATCTTCTGCTTAAGAAGGAACAGCTGACTGCATAATGTTACGTGTTCTTCATGAATTTTCTTGTAACAGGTGGTCGGAATACATAACTAAAACTTGGCTTGCATAACTATGACGAGAGAACAATTGGAGGCTAATCGTGTGCTGAGAGAGAAAAGCTGGCCACTGTGACAAATAATAGCCCAATATTTACTCAGTTGCATGAGAGCAAATTCTTTCTAAATTTACAATGCATCCATGCAGACTTATTTTGACTATTGTAATCAATCTTAGAGTAAAGAGGGAAGAAATGACTTGTATCAAAACAAGGCCAGTAGCCGATATCTTTAGATCATATTTCTGTTTGTACATGTGGTATATATTTCATTGTAGTTACATAGATTAATACAAATATATGAGGCAGTAATTAGAATTAAGGTATGAAAGAATTAGAATTAAGATACAAAAGAATATGATAATCATGGGATAAATAAAATAGTGTGCTTAAATCCAGTATCAGTTACTTGCCATACATGATAAATGCTTTGGGTGATCATATCTCAAAAGGGACATGACTGACTGGGCAGAAGATTATCCCGTGGGAGGTTGCCATTGCTTTCTGCAATAGACTGGTTGCCAGCCATGGCTATAGAACCCAATCCGTCCTGTTATTTGACCCATAAATGGAGGGAAGAGATGAACTAATATTTTTTTCAAGGGTATCTGTGCATAAGTGAATGCAAGGAATTCAGTTGGAATTTGAACTTGGCTCCCCGATTTCTCATTCCAAGTCAATATCCACTGCACCACAATAAACATCCAATATAAACAGTAAAAATACAACAGTAAAATATCAGTACTTTTTAATTTGTGATTTGAATTTCTTTCATTTTATTTCTGAGGACTTTTATTACAACAGCCAAATCATTTATATACATAGATATATATATATATTGTAACTTAGTTGTTGAACTCGTAGGTTTATTTACCTTTTTGTTTATGCATTTACTTTTATAAAGAGTGCTCGATACAAATGTAGAGTGTTATACTGTAATGGTTGTTACAATGTTTTTAAATTCATAGTATCACTACACAAAAAATTTCTCAAAACATGACATATATATATATATATATATATATATAAAGAGTAATATATATAAAGAATAATTTTTAATATGGCATTTTTGTGACCACATTATCCCTTACATCTGGCTACCTAACTCCTCAGACTGCAACCCACTTGATTATTATGTGTGGGGTACAGTTGAACAAGAAACCAACAAAACTCTTTGTAATCTGAAAGATGAACTGATGGCAATGATTATGGCAGCGTTCACCAACTTGAACAAGCAAACTCTCCAGAAGAGTTGCTGGAGATTGCTAAGTTGTCTGGAGGCCATGGTTAAAGCCATTGATAATTTTTATTGAATAAATTTACTCTTTAGTATTTAAAGATATTTTTGTGCAAGTTTGGCAAATATGTCTGTTATCATGAGAAGTCAGTATTAGTTTCATTTTAGATGTCAATGTATTCATTGCACACTGTGTGTGTGTGTGTGTGTGTATATGTGTTTGATATATTTAGGCAGGAAAAATCAATTTAAACAAGCATTGTTAAATTCAACCAAAAACTTCTGTCTGTTAAATATTTTAGTCTATATTTCCGACCGAAAGGGATATTTTTTATCATAAAACAAATATTAGTTGATTTTTAATGCTTCATTTTATAAATGTGCGCATGATTAAAAATTCATCACTGACAATACTTGTCTATATAAATAATCACTGACCAAAAATAATATTACTGGTTTAATAAAAGTATGTTCCCTATACTTTCTACTTAAAAGCATCTTAAAACTTCAAATTAATTATCTAATAAATTGTGGACTTAATGATCCACTTTCCACTGCAACACACACAAACATATACATGTATCTGTGTGTGTGTGTGTGTGTGTGTGTGTATGGCGTATTTAGGTAACGAAATCAATTTAAACAAGCTTTGTTAAATTCAACCAACAAGATCTGTCTGTTAATTTTTTATTCTATATTTCCAAGCAAAAGAGAAATTTTGTATCATAAAATAAATATTAGTAGATTCTACTAAAATACTTTATATTTACTATCAATGTTTATTGTGGTGCAGTGGATATTGACTTGGAATGAGAAATCAGAGAGCCAAGTTCAAATTCCAGTTGAATTCTTTACATTGACTTACTCGCAAATACCCTTGGGAAAGGTATTAATCCATTTCTTCCATACAGTTAAGAGTTAAATAACAGGACAGATTGGTTTCTATAACTGTCAATCATTCTACCGCAGAAAGTAATGGCAACCTACTGCATTATAATCTTCTGCCCAGTCAGTAATGTCTTTTTCAAGACATGATCATCCAAGTGTGTATCATGTATGGCACGTAACTGACTGACTTTATATTTATACTCAGAGCAAGAAAAGAATAAAAATCTTCAGTGCATTATGATGCAAATGAATAAGCTGCACTAGATATAAAATATCTTTCTCTAGAGGAGATGGTATTTTGAAATGTGCATAAAATATTTTGTATGAATATAGAAATAAGTATAAATATTTGATATGTTCCCTTTCAGTGCATTTAGATCTATAAAACCATTTTACACATGCGATTCTTTATATGACAAATGTATATTTAAATTAATTTGACATCTAACATTCCCCCAAAATGCCAGGAGGCTGGCAACAGCATCTTGTCTGTGGCATTGAAAAAATTCAGTTCTTGATAATAGAGACAATCAAAAGTCAGTCAGTTAAGTGCCATATATGATACACACTTGGACGATCATGTCTCCAAAGAGACATGACTGACTGGGCAAAAGATTATCCCGCAGTAGGTTGCCATTGCTTTCTGCGGTAGACTGGTTGCCTTCCAAGGCTATAGAACCCAATCTGTCCTATTATTTAACCCATAACTGGAGGGAAGAGATGGATTAATATCTTTCCCAGGGGTATTTGCACGTAAGTGAATGCAAGGAATTTAACTGGAATTCGAACTCGGCTCCCCGATTTCTTGTTCCGAGCCGATATCCACTGCGCTACAATGCACATCAAAAGTACTTGAACAAAATAGAAAAAAAAAGTTTAAGCACTTTATCCACATTTTAGAATTGGATGTACATGTTATTCAAAATTTAGAAAACTATAATAAAAAATTATACAGATATTGTCAGTTGAATTTAATGAATTTGTGTCTGTTTGTGGTTGAAAATGAATCTATATACTTAAGTAGAAATGTGTTTTTTGTGTGTGTATGGAAATATCTGAATTTTGTATGTTTTCTTTTTTGAACTTTTAAAATAGATTTGAAAAGGCAAACAAAATAGTATTAGAATTTCTAGATAGTCTTATGGCTGATTTAATTGAAAACAACACAAATTTAGGATAAATATTTTACCAGCGAAGACTCTTGTGACTGTTCCCATTTGAAATCAAATGTTTTTATTAAGGTTTCCTTAATAGAGAAGTCATTTGTTTTAAAGAGGATTTATAGCATGAAAAGTAAGAATTCTCTGTGCAAATATTTTTATGTTGATAGTGTGGAGTGAGTAGCCATGGTCAAATGCAAAATAAGTAACAGAAGTGTTCAACAAACAGAATTGAAGTTTGCAGTAAGAAATAATGAGAAAAAAGAAGAGGAAAGAGCAGGGCAAAAAATAATACAAAGGAAGCTAACCATATATGTAAGACAAATCAACAGTAATAAGGCAAAAAGTTCACAAACTAAGACTTGGAGATGACTCACAAAATTTCAGCCAAGTGAACATAGTGTTCTGACTTCAAGACAAGACAGTTTGAAACTGAGTCAAATGAAATGAAACTGAGAAATGGCCTATTTTATTGGCTAGGAAACTATCCCAGCATGCATTTGTGTATAGTTATGTGGGGATAAGTATTTTACAGTCATTTCTGCTTGAGATTGCAATCAACAGATTAAAATATTTAAAAATATCAGTATGCAAAATAAAGTAGACAGTAAACAAAAATGTTACTTATAGAGAGATAAATATGTAACAAAGAATTGGATTTTGCAAGGGAGTTTGATCTTGGTCTTATCATTATTTTCATGGCACACAAGATTCATTTTTTTGTTTCTCCCAGTCCAGACATTTGCAGCTAAGACCTAGCATGCATACACAGACACTTCTTTCCTTTCATATTCCAATTGAAGTTTCAGTCAGGCAACTGTTTTCAGAAATCACTATTTAATGGAACAGATATCCACATGGATACTTCTCTAAACACTACAATCTTAACCACTTTAATTCAAGGGACAATCATTACCTATCCACCATATCATCATAATCTTCACTTCTTACTTCTTACTCTTACATTCATAGCTCACACCTCATTGAGTAACTGTCTACCTTGAGTGACTCTTGGGTCTTTTATTTGAGAAACATTAGTAAAATGTTTTTCAATGTGGTATAATCATCACTTCTCCCAGTGATAAGATTAGAGATGTGTGTTGCACTTGATTGGTTAGTTGTATTGAATCAACAAAATTTCTATCAGAACAATTTAAAAAAAAAGACCATTGTTATCACTCTTTCCAGTATTGATGGGGGACGTCCTTTCCTATCCTTTTGTTTATAGTAGCGCTGAATGTCAGCATCTTAACATTATATCTGTGAATTACATGTGCTATCCATTTTTGCTGCTATTGTTGAAAGTCCGCTATTGATTTTTGTTCTTTTTTTATTTGGTACAGTTTTTTTGTTTTTGATTCTGTAGCACCAGTCCACAAAATTCAAAGAAGGATGGCCCTTGCTAAGACCAACAGGCTTCATATGCTCAATGCCATAGAAGCCTCTTCTCAATCATCATCATCATCATCCACACTTAAACTTAACTCAACATTTCACTATTTTTGAAAGGATGTTTACAAAGCAACCAAATCACAATAAAAAGGCTTAAATGTCATATAACATGAATTTTCTTCAATTTTTGTGAAGTAAAAAAAAAAAAGAAAAAGAAAACATTATTTCTCTGTGCTTAACTTCTTTTTTATTCTTAGATTAAATCTATTAAATTATAAATAACCAATTAAATTATAAATAACCCATTAAATTTTAAATAACCCATTAATTTATAAATAACCCATTAAATTATAAATTAATTAAATTGTAGAGTTATTCTTTGAATTTGAATACTTTCAGATATTGGTGATTTATTTTTATCTTGTTCATTAGGAATTTTCAAATGCCCATTAAACTTCAATAAATAGATTTGTTGCTTGTATATAAGTAATATTTTACATTCAGAATTCTTTACTATGACAAGTATTTCCAGACAAGTCATTTCTTTTTCTCTCTGCTGAGCTAGACCAAAGAAACTGTAGAATTATCTTCAAACTTTCTATTATTTAACTCATTCAACATTTCATGGCTTTGCTGTCAAATTTTACAATGCAACTTAATCTTAGTAGATGACATTAGGTTGATGCAAAATTTGTTTTTTTCACTGCTGTCTTTTGCACACTGCTGTGGTAATTCAAGAAATGTCTGAATTTTACTCAACTCTACTATTTGTGCAATCACTGAACTGTAATACATTGTTTACAAGTTTAATGAAAATTCAGTGCTCAGTAAATGGGTTCCATGTGCATTTCAAAAAAAGATCATTGTTCAGTATTTAAATGTGTCTTTCTTAACACCAAAAAAAGTGTTAGTAATTGACAAGTTAGTCATGTCTGAAAAAAGGATTTATTAAAATAATTCCAAATAAAGAAAATGGAGGCTAAATCTAGAAGAACAAACTTCAATCTCTCAGCTTGAGCAGGACCTATTAGGGATGTATTTTTTGTATTTGTAGGAATTCAAAGAAAGTTTAATACTGAAATGTTAAATTTCATCTAGGATCTGTTCTCAATTTTCTTAATTTTGGATTTTTGAACTAAATCTATTTTTATAACCAATGACTATCTTGTTAAAATTAACATTTTTTCTGCATTAACCAAGAAAAAAAGTATTAAAATGCTGACCAATATTCCTGTGTTCATATTGTTTACTAGTTATCAGCATAGAAAGTCAAACTGGTTTGTTGTATTCAAATTTCTTTGAAGACAATTGCATTCACTTTTGCACAAATAACCTTGTAATGATGTCAAGCTATCTCTCCTGCTACCCATCTAGGACAGACTGGGGTTTTTAGTCCAGAAAGGATAGTATCTCCATCTTATAACAACCTACCTGAAGTAGAATGCATCTATATAATCCATTGCTTCAGATACTGGAAAAATGATCAACTCCTCATAACATTCCAGAAAGTACCAGACTCGTCCTGTTCTGTCTTATCTTTACATTAATCAGATTGCTACAAAAAGGGAGTATTGCTGTTATATATGTGCTGGAGCTGCCCAATCCTCATTTTTCAGCCATGAGAGAATTCTGAATGTTTATACTGCCTTGTGAAGAATGGCTTACTTGCTATTGTACAACCCCTTTCTTATAGACTCAACTCAATAACTAATTCCTAGATAGATCTTCAGAAAAGCTACTGACTCAGATCTTTATAGTCAAGACCCACTTTACTATGTCCACAAGTTTGAATCACCCTCATTCCCTATGTATTCCTTTAGTAAAAAGAGTTCCATTCCAAATGGCATCATTGTGCAAGTCGACTCATTCAGAGATGCTTCCCTGATCACTTCATTCTTAACCTCTTCAAGTTTAGGGTTAGTCATTATCTATATATCATATCTTTGTAATCTTGACTTTCTGCTCTCTTTTCTTACATTCATATTTCATACCTTATTCAATATTATTTTAATATAAGTGGCTCCTGGGGCTGATATTAGGTGAACTATAGTTAAAAAAAAACAACAGAAATCATAGCAGCAACATGGTTAGGCCATTGCCTTATACTTCACAAGGCAGTCTCCAAGGTTAACATCAACCATTTTCTTAGTTTCTACATTTTTCCTAGGGTTTGTAAATAATATACTATAGAATTAATAAATTACATAAATAACAAATTAACTTCAGGGACACTAATATTACTAATATTGTGCAAAAGATGACATTGAAAGCTTCTTTATATTTTAATCATTTGCTATTAAAGTCAACAGATTTGAATTTATTAATAATGTAAATCCTTAATGGCATATTCATCTACAAATTACAAAATGCCACAAATGAGGTGATAAAATAGTTTTCAAAAAGGTCAGGTACTTTAAGCAGACACGTCGACCATAACAATAAGAAATTGTGCAACAGCTATTATTAATGCTTTATGTGTGCAAATTGTTAATTACTGAAAATTGTTGTTCATTCATTTTGAGCCATTGTTGCTTATATTGCTTGGCAGATTATTTCGGTGGATTCTTTTCAGAGTGAATATTTTTGTTTTTATGTTCAAGTTGTTGGAAAGATATTTTTTTATTTTACTGTTGGTTAACATGTAATTATACATGAAGATGATTCTAGACACAGGGATATCTAGCTTCACATTTGTGTGCAAGTGTGTCTACGTATTATAGAGATGTGTATGTGTTTACATATACAAATTAGTTTTATGCATATACTAGCAGTATAGCCTGACGTTGCTCGGGTGTTATGAAAGCTTTAAAACAATCCATGGTCCTGAAGCTCAGACTCAGCCTAAAGAATATTTGTGTGAAGTTTGGTGAGAATTGGATAAAAATTGTGGATTTGTATGAAGGACATACAGACAGATAAACAGACACACACAAACATCTTGCCTTTTATATATATATATATATATATTATCGATTTTCTGCACTATTTTAAGAACTGCAACCTTGAAACTTCTGAATATCATTTTTTATGTCTTTGTCTATGAGTGTATCAAATTTGATTAAAATTGGACCACTCCTTCTATAACCCGATTTTTTCGATTATCAATTTTTTATATTTATCGGGGGTACCTCGACACAAAACCTAAATAAGAACACTTGTAGACACTGATAATACAACTGTATAAATTTTCAAGAAAATCAGTTCAGCCATTTCGGTGTCTATAGGTAACGGACACACACACACACACACAAAGTACCATTTATAAATAAGTTTAGATTTTAAACACACACACACACACACACACACACACACACACACACACACATATATATATTCTTCATTAAAAGTGAAGAATATTCAAAACTTCTACAATATAATTGTATTGAACACTTTTTAATACAACTGTGTACTAGTCTAATTTTATTATGACCAAAAACTAAGTAATTAAACAATCAATATATATATTGTATACTGGCATCTAGGTACCACTCTTTTATTATTGAAATAGTTAAATGTAATTGTCTCTTCTACTCTAACAGTTTCTTTTCTCACGCTTCCTGCCTGTGGAACTCCCTCCCATTTTCTTGCTTCCCCGACAGTTAAAATCTCCAAAAATTTATATTCAATGTCAATTACCATCTTTTATCTTCTAAAATCTCATCCATCTTTTATTATTTCTTCAATACACCTTGTACCCAAATTTTTTTCTTTCTCTATAATCCCCTGTACACTAGTAGCATTCTCACTTGACTTGGAGCAAAATGATTAAAATATACATGCATATACACAAGCAGAGATTTTATACATACATATGAAGAATTGCTGATAATCTTTTCTTTGAAATTCTTGAGGCTGGAAGTGCTTCAGTTTACCATTCTTAGTATCTGTGGGGCAGCTTGTGAATAGAAACCAAGTATAAATACAGTATGTTTTTTACACAGCTTATACATATGCCCTGAAGGTAGTTTTATATAAATAATATATACCCTAAAAGTACACTATTCATTTTGTTTGAACTGTTGTCCTCATCTTTACTGCCATGTTTACAATGTTTCGGCTGTTGTACACTCTGGCCTTCTTCAGATGCTAGGAATTTTGAACCAAAAATTAGGTTTCCTAACACCTGAAGAAGGCTGGTGCATACAACAGACAAAACATTGTAAACATGGTTGTAAAGATAATATTAACTCATCTCAGAAATATAGATAAATACCCTGAAAGTAGTTTTATAAAAAACTTGAATAAATTTTTTGTACATACAGATAGCCATGTAATGCTCACTTGAATTTTTTAAGTGTTGAAATTAGTATTTCATGTAAAAATAATGTTTGAATTTTCTGAACATGTACAATAAACATGATCACTACTAAAATATATAGATGCAGGACTTTTTGACATTTAGAATAATGTCTTTACAAAGCACCTGTTATGAACAAATGTGTTGTGTAGATCACTAAGAAAAATCTGGTTCTAATGCAGGCTATAAAGCGGTGCTTTCTGAAATTTTCCATTTGTAGTAAGTCATATCAACACCTACAAAATTTCAGCGTTTGGAATTTTGGATAAAGGATACTCAACTTGCATATATATTGATTATATGCAAAGGTGTCAATTTGTAGACTATCTATCTATCTATCTATCTATCTATCTATCTGTGTGTGTATGTGTATAGATACATACACACAGATATATTATTCAAATTATATGTTTATGAAAGAAACTTTCTCAATATCAGAGATGGAACATTTATAGATACACACCTTGTAAAACTAGGGATCAAAACTGCAGGGTGTTAGTCAGTTTCAACATTAGCTAGATGAAAATACAATTGTACTTCCCAAAGTTTACTAGCACCAAGCAGGTGACAGTTGTAATTTTTATTTAGTATTCAGAAGCTTAGTATTTCTGCCATACCCAGTATATCCATGTGTGTACACATGGAGGAGCATTTATATAAGCAGTGAAAAAAATTCTATTTTTTGTAAGTCAAAATTTCTTAAACTGTTTGAATTATTTCCTAGCACTGGCCCTCTTCAGAGAACTATATACATGGTGCGATGGGTAAATTATCATCTAAATTATGTAAAAATTATAAAAATACTGACATTTCATTTTAACAGGAATATTCACCAAAATTACACAAAAATATTTTTAAATTACTAAAGAGTAAATTTATTCAATAAAATCAACATTGGCTTCAACCACAGCCTCCAGACAACTTTGGAATCTCCTGCATCTCTTCTGGATGATCTCCTTGTTTAAGTTGGTAAATGCTGCCATAATTCTTTCCTTCAGTTCATCTTTGGTAATACAAGGAATTTTGTTGGTCTCTCACTGAACTTTACCCTCACACATAATAATCAATAGGGTTGTAGTCTGTTGAGGACAGTATGTTGTTTCCAAATTTCTTGTTGAGTGAATTGTGTCATGGTGCTCTTTTTCTTAAAGGTGATGGCTAAATGATTCTACTATACTGTGCGGTTGACAAAATCAAAAACAAACAACATGCATACCCAAAATTAAAATATAAAATGGCAACAATTTATCTATCAAACTCTGTATGCACCAATCACATTTTTCCGAATATGTATTTCTTAATATATTTTTTCCCTTTTTGTGATGTCAGTCTGTACGAAGAGATGAAAACAAGATAATATTGCAAATGTTACGATTACTTTCCTTATCACTAGAACTCTGTTTATCCATTATGGCGGTTGAACAGAAAGATGTTTGCCACTTTGGGGATTGTCAATTCTCCAAAAAGTTAGCTATTGAAATTAGAACCAAGATTGTCCAATCAATAGCCAAATCACATTGCGAACAATACAAATATTTTTATTGTTGACTGGACAAATCTTTCAGAGGAAAACAACATCCAATCTATAGAAAGTGATGATCTGAAGTTGTGTCATCAGAAGTGACCTTTATTTGTATACATGAAAGGACACTCTCCTATGAAAGTTAATCAGTTAACATTCAGAATCCAGTCAGTGTTCTTGTGTACTCACTGTATGAGAACTGGTTGTGTGGCCTTGATGTAACTTTGCAGTTAATCAGTAATGTAGAAAAAGACACTCTTTCATGGGGTTATTCAGTCAGCAGTTAGATGCCATTGGATGAACTGTGTATTATGAAACTTCTTCTTTTTTATGTTCCATGCCTTTTAAGGATGCAGGTGATCATGAACTTCCACTTGCTCCAATCCGTTGCTGTGCTCAACACTTTTTTTTTAGTATTTCTCCTAAGTCCTTCTTTGCCATCCACTTGCTTGAGCCCATCAAGTATGTCTCATGCTACTTTCTGCTGTCTTACTTTCTCTCTGTCTGTCCTATGAGTATCATATTCTCCAAACCTTTCTTTCTCAAGAATGGATTAACTCTGAAATTTTTTTAATTTATGTATTTAAACTTTATTTTTAATGGATAATTCTATACTAAAATATGAGTATCTATTAAAAATAATGTTTAAACAAATAAATTAAAAGTATTTCAGAGTTAATCTATTTTGTAAATGTTTTGTGAATAAATTGTCTTTGTTTACATTAGGATACAAAAATTGAGCAGATAAGACAATTATAAAAAATTGGAAAAATGTGTGTCAAGGCATTATTTCAAGCTTTATCTAAGTGTAAGCTCTTTGTGGTCAAGGGATCTAAAACACCTCAGATCAGTTGATAGTTTCCATCAGGGATGCAGGTTCAAATTCTGCCAAAGCACACTTTTTCTTCACAAAATTTATTGATTATTCAGGTAAATGTAAGTAAATATACTGTTTAATTATAAAAACAGAGTATCTACTTAAATACGAGTATCCATTAAAAATAAATTGTATATATATATACAGTACTGTGCAAAAGTATTAGGACAAGAACTATTTTATCTATTATGAGGCAAATAAAGTTTAAAATTACCCCTGTCCTAACACTTTTGCACACTACTGGTAGTGTGCAAAAGTATTAGGACAAGGGTGATTTTCCTAAAAACCTCACTGAAATTCAAATACATGGTGAAAACCAAGTAAATTGCTAATAAATATTCATTATTTAAAACTAGCTATAAAATAGATGTATTAAAAAGAAGTTATATTTAATTTTTCCTATTTTCTATGAAACAAGTTATTTTGAAACTACTTTATTGAACATCTACGGGATATTTTGGATAAAAAATTTGATAAATCTAATGTTACTTTGCAAGACATACTTTAGGAACAAATACAAGCTGCTTGGCAGAAGATACCATTAGATAAGCTTGTGATGAAAATGTCTGACAGAATGAAGGCTGTGATCAAAGCAAAAGGATATTATACTAAATATTAAATTTGTTTTGTAACAAGTATATTTTTCATTAAAGCATTTGTTGAGTAAATCAAATAAAATTACTTTAATTAAATTGTTTATTTTCTGTCAATATGTCTCATAAAAGATAAAATAGTTCTTGTGTTAATACTTTTTCACAGTACTGTACATACATATATATATGTAGGAGGAATAAATTCAACCTAACATCAACAATAAGAGCATCCCAACTTGTGAGAAAAGTGGTAGCTAATTGTTGAAAGCTCCTGAAGAATGGATTGAAATGTTACAAAGAAAATTAGTCTATGAAACATTAAAGTCAAAGTGCTGAATATAATATCAATCAGCTAAGTGACAAATTTTATTCGTATTAAACCTATATATATATAATTTTAATAACATCAGTTACTTTCACTGCTTGTTAATCTGGCCTATTTCAGCAAAAATATAAAATTTCTATTTACTGGAAATAAATGACTATAAAAATAATGAAAGGTAATTTCTCATGGGCACTGGTGATTTTATAGGATATTCTTTTGTACAGACTAACCTAAGAAACATAGAAAGTAATAAAATTACACCACAAAACAGGTAATATTTTATCATACCACATATCTATGCTGGTTTAGAGACAGCACTAAGCATAAGTGAATTTATAACATTACAGACCAGCATTTCATAAATGTCTTGGAAACATATATATATATATACATATATATATACATTGACAGCAGTAAGTTTTTTGAAAGGCATTTATGAACATCTTGAAAATCTGTGTATTTATATAAAGGGTAGTCTAAAAGTAGTTGGACAGTAAATGATAACATTTATTTTGAGATTATGTATACAATTATATTTACTAATACAATTATTAAATTAACTATTAAATTTTATTGTACACAATAATACAAAGGTGCCTAAATTTTATCTATGCAGATGCTGAAGCTGTTGTTGACCACAATTTACACAATTTTCAAATCTACCCCAGACACTTCAACAAAAAGTTTACACAATTCTCTTTGTGTATTCATTTTTATTTAAATCCATCTCTTATGTAATTTTTCAAATAACCAACACTCCTTGGTTTTCGACTATAAAGTTGTCCTTGAGTATTCACCAAAAGAAGAAATACATTGTCAGGTTAATGTGTTGGCCAATCAATTGGACTTCTTTGGCCAATACATGTTTTAGGAAATGTTTCTTTAAGATAATCATGGACTGTACTTGAATAATGTGAAGGGGCCCAATCTTGCTGGAAGCAATGAACACCACTGTAAGAATATAATCAATACATAAACCTATGCCACCTACTTTTGAACCACGATGTATATACACTCTGACAGCAGGTAAGCTTCATGAAGATGCATAAATCTGTCCAAATCTAGCAAAAATGGATAATATTTATTAAATTTAATATGCACAAAATAATGATAAGTGCTTCATTTTTCTTTTGTTGAGGATTAAACTTGGCCAGTTTAGAGATAAAAAAAAAACCAGACTAAACTTTAGCTAATCCTAAAATTTTAGTAAAAAGTGTAAAAAAAGTTATGAATAGAAAAATGAATGGACAAGCAATTGATCACAATAAATATAACAGTTGTGAGCATAAAGATCCGAATGATGTTAAGAAAAAGTCCAAATAACTTTTTATTTTAAAGCTTCATAGAACATTTTATCAAGGGAAAATAAGGAAATGAAGGTAAATTATATCATTTCAAAATATAAAGCTCAATAAACTTATTTTGATAAAGTTATAAGAATAATTATATAACATTCGAAAAAAATAGATGATCAAAAACATCTGAATGATTAAATAAATCCATAAAATTTAGTAATTAGTTTGCATTATTGAAAATTTTTTAGGGAAAAAATATAAAATCAGGTATTTTATTAAATTACACCAGCTCTTTATCGGCTCTTACATTGTAAACATGGCAAAAAAATCTGTGATGTCATTGGAACTTAGAAAACTGAAAGTCAAGTTATGTAATGAAGATAAACTCTTGATTGGGAATATTTCAAAGAGTGTGGGTAAATCTAAAAGTTTTATTCATAGTATTTTAAGAAAACTTAAGGAAACTGGGTCATGTGAAGCCAAGAAACCACCTGGCAGGCCTAGGAAAACTACTGCAAGGGAAGACAGATGGATTGGTAAAGAATTAAAAAAGGATCGATTTGTGACAGCAACTACTATTGCTGAAAGAGCTAATGCTAACCTTGTCATTAAAATATCAAGGTACACTATTTCTCGAAGACCTAATGAAATAAATCTGAACAGTTGAGTAGTCTATACAAAGCCTTACATTTCTAAAAAGAATAAAAAAAGCCAATTGAAATTTGTGACTGAACATTTCATATAGACAGAAGAACAGTAAGATTGTGTTCATTTCAGCGATGAGTCAAAATTCAACCTGTTTGGTTGTGATGGGAGAAGGTTTGTTTGACACAATTTTAAAGAACGATATTTGCCTCAGTGTACTAAAAGCAGCATTAAATTTGGAGGAGGAAGTGTGATTGTGTTTGGCATGATTTCAGCTGCTTGTACAGGACCTCTTGTTAGGCTACACAGTAAAATTAACGCAGCTGTATACAAAGAGATATTGAAGAAACATGTTCTAAACTTGAGAACTGCAATTAATTAACCAGCTGTATTTATGCAAGATAACATGCCATGTCACACAGTGAAGTCTGTTAAAATATTTCTTTCTGAGGAGGATGTTATGGAGTGGCCGGCTCAAAGTCCAGACATGAATCCTATTGAGAATGTTTGGAAGTTACTAAATGAAATAGCTAAGGAAAAGAATCCAACAAACATTGAAGAACTATGGACTAATTTGAAAGAAGGGGAGAAAATATCCTTTAATGAATGCAGGACATTAATTCATTCATGTAGTAAAAGATGTCAAGCTGTTATTGAAAGTGAAGATTTAAACATCAAGTACTAATGAATTATGAATGCTATTTTCATTTGGATATGATGTATGCATTATAATCGTATGATTTTGTTAATCGTTCTGATGTTTTTGATCATCCATTTTTTTTTAATGTTATATAATTATTGTTATAATTTAATTAAAATAAGTTTATTGAGCTTTAAATTTTGGAATTATATAATTTACCTTTATATCCTTATTTTTCCTCGATAAAATGTTCTATGAAACTTTAAACTAAAAAGTTATTTCACATTTAGACTTTTTCTTAACATCATTCTCATCTTTATGCTTGCTACTATATATATATATATATATATATATATATAAAAACAAGAACTTGACACCAGAGCACTAATACTGATTTGAATAGACAATATATACACACACACACACACACACACACACATATATATATATATATATATATATATATATGCATGTAAATTATTAAATATGCATATGAGGAGTGTGTACATTTGTATAGTATTAATATTTAGGTGTTAATAATGCGGAGTCATACCACAAAGCCATTCTCTGTGAAATCAATAAAAATTATAAAAAGGCGCCTAGTAACTGGAAAACCAACATAAATGGGGCAGCCAAGAAAATAACTAAGGAACAAAAAATAGATGATAGGCTACCAATTTTACATAAACAGCAGACATTCATCACAATCAAAGATTACAAAGACAAATTAACAACCTACAATATAGATTATTAACCCCTCAAAAAACTACATAGGTAGAGTTAGCAAAATTATCCTTGAAACTCTTTCAACATTAACTAAGAATGCCTTAGACATGAACCAGTGCAAGAATACAGCCAAAGTAATTGATTGGTTCACAAAAATAAAAAATAAAAGTGACTGCACTTTAATCCAGTTTGATATTTGTGACTTCTACCAATCTAAATCTGAAAAACTTGTAATCACAGCCTTAAATATGTCTAAGAATGACATCAGCATCATCAAACAGGCCCATAAATCTATTTTATTTTACGATGAATGCCTGCAGGCTAGAAAAGCAACCATGATTTTTGTATCTCCATGGGGGTGTATGTTTCTGCAGAAGCCTGTAACTTGGTAGGGCTCTTCTTGCTCTGGATTCTTAGAAATATCTTTGAGTTACATAACATGGGAATTTACCGAGACAATGGATTGATAATTCTCCACAAAACTAATCCACGAAGAACTTATAAACTTAGAAAGGATTTAATAACATTTTTCAAAACAGTGATCTTAACATTACCACCTGAACTAACGCTAAAGTTGTCAATTTTTTAGATGTTACCTTTGACCTAAGGATTTATGCAACCACACATACATCAACAAGAAATCAAATCACTCCCAAAGTATCACTAACAACCTACAAAAATCTGTCTAATTCTGTTTAAGTACCAACTATAGCAATAAGGAAGTTTTTTGACAATTCTAAAATTAAATACATTAAGGCTTTTAAAAAAGTAAACTCAACACTAGTTTAGAATCATCATCATTATCATCATCATTTATCCACCAGACACAGATGGTGTATAGGGCAGCAACTTTTTGTTGTTGTTTCTGTAACAAACTGTTTTTTACGGGGCAGGGTTGTTAGCCCTGCACCCAACCCCCAAACCCAGAGGACCTAGTTTAGAATACCCCATTAAAAACCAGGTAGGAAGAAATAGGCAGAAATCACATAAACGTAACATTATTTGGCTTAATCCACCCTTCAGTTGTAACATTTTTTTTTTTTTTTTTTTTTTTTTATAAGCGTTTCACCCCGAGCAAGGCATGTCACTGCCACTACTGTGCAGGGGGCTACGTAGAGTGGAGAAAGGCTGGTTAAATATAGGAAATAACAGAGGGTGGGTGATAGGCGGGTGAGGATACCGAGAATGAGGGTTGGGTAGATGAGAGTGTTGTGAGAATAGTTGGGAGTTAGTGTGATAGGAGGTGTCTATTGACCCTACATTTAAACACCTGGAGATTGTAACTGTCGGGAAAGCAGACTTGTGGAAGGGAGTTCCACAGGCGGGAAGCGCGAGAAAAGAAGCTGTTGGAGTAGAATTTACGTGATATTTACATCTTATTTGTTTAACTGTAAAAGGGTGGGACCTAGTTGCTAATCTAGTATCTCGTGTAAATTCGTGCTTGGGCGGCACCAGTGATCTAAGCTCATCGGAGCAGAAGCCATGAAAGTACTTGTAGAAGAGGCACAGGGAAGCTACATCACGCCGGTGTGAGAGCGGCTGCAGCCGGTCTGCCAAGTCAGTATCAACCACGTTACAGATCCTCCTTTGTATTTTGTCAAGAAGCCCAAGGAGAGCAGCAGGGGCACCTGACCAGATATGGCAGCAATATTCAATACACGGGCGGATGGTAGATTTGTATATGTGCAGAATAGTTTCAGGTGGGAAAAATTTCCGGGCCCTGCACAGAGAGCCGACTTTCATAGCAGCAGATTTGGCAATGGATTCAATATAGTCATTCCAAATAAACATTGGTAAACTATTCCTTAACTTAATTCACAAACATTTTTACTATTCACCCACACTAAAAAAAATCTTCAACAAAAACAATGTCAAAGTTATGTAATAGTTGCGTTAAAAACATAGATAAATATATTTCACAACATAATGCTATGATATCAAATTAATATTTGGCCCACATAAACAACATCTGCCACCCAACTAATAGCAAAAATGACCCTTCTAAAAATAATCGCAACTGCCAAACAAATAAAATCTGCTCATTGAATGACCAATGTATGTTCGAAAGTATTGTTTATAGAGCTCAAATTCATTTGGATGATAATGATGCTAAAATTTACTTTGGAAGTACGTCTAACAGGTAGAATAAAAGATTTAAGAACCACATGTTGTCCTTAACAGTAAATACAGCAAAAGTACTGCTTTATCCATACATTATTGGAAATTAAAAAACAACAGAAAGACCCCAATTATTACCTGGAATACCGTGGCTAAATCCAAACATTACAATGGAAAAGGAGATAAATGTAATCTATGCCTTTTAGAAGAACTTTTCATCTTAAGCCATATCAATAATCCAAATTTGCTTAATAAAAATTGTGACTTAATGACCACATGCAGGCATAGAAAAAATACTTATTTAAATTCTTACATTCAGATTTATATGGATTCCTCTTTACATTTGTCTATTTCTTTCTTTCTCCTACAATATTACTTTTAAAAATTATGAATTAAACCCATTTTATTTTTGCTTCTTACATTGTTTAATTTTTAATTCTTAATTGTAAGTTTTACTTCTTAATTTTTCTTTCATTTTATCTTATTTTATTTACATGTAATATTTGAATATTTTAATTTTTAAGAATCATGATTTACGCCCCTTTGATTTCTTTTTCCTGCATTTTATTATTTTTTATTTTTATTTAAAATTTTTATACACATGTAACCATAGAATATTTAAATTTTAAATCTTGTTATTAAAAATCCATGACTTCATTTTATAAAATTTAATTCCCATGAACATTGAGTGAACTTAAAGTCAAATCTATTAAATGGTCAGTTTGAAATGTGCACCTGATGATTGCATAATGCATAATGCATGAAATTCTGGGTCATGCAATAGATGTAGGATAATATGTATATTTAGGAATATATATATATATTTCCATTTCTTCCACCTTTACAATACTGACATCATAAAAAAAATGAATGGATAGGTAGTTGATCACTATATATATATATATATATACCACCGGCCATAATTATTAGGCCACCCCAGTTTTCTAAAAAAAATATGTATTTTATACTATTTTTAGTATTTATTGCCATGTGGATAATTCTAAATGAAAATAGAATGGTTTTTTGTTAATATTGCACAATAACATGGTGCATCAAATGAACTGTTCTGGTGTCCAGTTTTTGTGCTCTGTTTCTCATGCTAGTCTCTTTTTCTTATTGGCTGGCTAAAGCAAAGGCTTCCTGGTTGCTTTGTAAAATTTTACAAAGTAATAATAACAAAATAACCATTCTGTTTTTATTTAGAATTATCCACTTGGCAATAAATACTAAAGATATTATGAAATACATCATCTTTTTAAAAAAACTGGGGTTGCCTAATAATTATGTCCGGTAGTGTATATATATATATATATATATATATATATATATATATATATTAATACACCTTGATCTACAATCCTATTTTCTTTTTGTAAAACATAAAAATATTAAAGACAGACCCACTTCAAAAGATCAAAAGTGTGAAGGAGTCATAAAACTCAAGACAGCCAACTTGTCTATGCTTTTGTTCTCTCTCCATTATTTTCACCCTTTTTAGCTCTCTATTTTTTCTTTTTTTTCTTTACTTTTCCTAATTCTATTGTTACCAGAATGAATTCCCAATACATACATACATACATATATATATATATATATATATATATATATATATATATATATATATATATATATATATAAGATGATAAAGTATAGTTTTAAGGTATTGTATATTTATGGGCAAAAGTGGTCAAATATGGCTTTGCCTGAACTTTGCATTGAGCATAAAACAGACAGTTGCCACTTGTTGTTGACCTTAGTGTCCACAAACACACACACACACACACACACATGGTATGAAATGTCCAAATAAAATATGTAAGATTAAATATGAGAAAACCAGTTAGATGTTATATAGAGATATATAGTGTATATAATGCTTTTTCATTGAGCATTTATACTCAAAAGATTCTGATGAATACATAAGTAATCCTATTATTTCACTCGAGTCAGTCAGTTAAGTGCCATACGTGATATACGCTTGGGAAATCATGTCTCGAAAGAGACATGACTGACTGAGTAGCAGATTATCCCGCAGTAGGTTGCCCTTGCTTTCTGCAGTAGACTGGTTGCCAGCCAAGGCTATAGAACACAATCTGTTCTATTATTTAACCCATAACTGGAGGAAAGAGATGAATTAATATTTTTCCCAAGGGTATTTGTGCATAAGAGAATGCAAGGAATTCAACTGGAATTTGAACTCGGTTCCCTGATTTGTTGTTCTGATTCGATATCCACTGCATCACAATGCACATTCACTTGAGTAATATGGCAAATTAATTATAAATTCCAGAACTTTTCATGAAGGTCAAATAAATACTTGTTTTTTTTTTTTTTGACCTGATTTATTTATGTAAAAACCTACAGGAAGGACATACATTCATTTTTATTCCTCGGCCATTTGTCTCTTTGGATTTATATGTTCAGAGTCAGCATTTGTTGAGGAAAAGTATCCAAACTTTTTATGTTCTGCAAAGTAGTTCTATAAAATCCTGTATTAGTTTTAACTCAATTGTAGATTGAGCCTTCAAAATAGTAAAAGGTATAAAACAATGCATTCTTACCTGTACTTTTATCTAATCTAAGCACAAGCAAATACACTGTTAATTCTCAGCACTTAGCAAGAGGTAGTTACTACCTGAACAAGCATCAGCACAAACAGCTGGAATGGAGGCTATATAACATGTCGATAGCCAACCCGACCAGACATTTGTGGAAAGTGGATAGAAATTCTAATGGATGGACCAATATTGGCCTCATGTTTCAAAGGTTAGTTGGAACGGAAGTGTTGTTTGCTTTTAACACTCAACAGGTTTCTGGAAGTCAATCAACACCACACACACCACAAATAAGCAAAAAAAATGTAAAAGCCCCTCAGACTCTAAACAAACTTCGATAAAACTTGAATTTCTTACTTTTCTAACTGTGTTTCAGTTTATTCCATTCGCTGACTTCAGTTTCCTCATACTGCTAATAGTTATTGAAGCTATTTGCTCTTCTTTCCTCGTTGGACAGTTAAAGAATGAATGGGATGTTCTGACATTGACAAAACTTCTTTCTTCTCTGTCTGCCAACACGATATGCTTGCAACAAGTACAAGTCAGGATGATTTGAAAGAAAATTAAGTGGACTCAGGCCTCCTGCAAAACATTAAATTTAAAAGTCATTCGTACAAACAGAATTTGAAATCTGTTGATTTTATTGTGATTGAATTTTGTAGCTATGTTTACCTTATACAAGACCAAAGAGCCACTCAAGGTAGGGGGTTGCTAAAGAAGTTTGTTTCATGAGCAGTAAGATTAAGAGGTAGGTGGTACACTTTATGGGGATAAGATAAAAGTCAACCCTAGATTAAACTGATTCAAATTATGGATGTCTGGAAAACATCCTCCTTAGAGTTGGTTTTTCAAAGAAGCGATTCATGGGAAAAAGCTGTTTGAGTAGAATATATTTGGTTGTCATACATGAAAAGATGCATTTGTTGGTTGGTTGTTGATCAAGTTGTCTAACACGCTAACTTCCTTAATACATAAAGAAATCCTCATTCCTAACTCTTTTACTTTTCAGGTAATTTTTCTTTCAATATATTATTACTCATAAGTCCAATGAAAATGTTTATAATGAAAAAATTTAAATAATCTTACTGTATGAGTCAGTCAATTAAGTGCCATACATGATACGTGCTTGGGTGATCATGTCTCTTTCAGCACATGACTGACTGGGTAGAAGATTTTTCCTGCAGTAGGTTGCCATTACTCACTGTCATAGACTGGTTGTCAATCAAGGTTATCGAACCCAATCTGTCCTGTTATTTGACCCATAACTGGAAGGACGAGATGGTTTAATACCTTTCTCAAGGGTATTTGCATGTAAGTGAATGCAATGAATTCAACTGGAATTTGAACTCAGCTCTCTGATTTCTCATTCCAAGCTGATATTCACTTCACTACAACATACATCCATTGTATAAGTACAAACTGTGAAAAAGAAGCATTTTAGCATTGAATCATTACATGCAATGAGAAATGGATACTCTTTGACAACAGTTAGAGAGTAAAACAATGGTTAGATACAAGTGAATCACCAAAAACAATACCAAAAATCTCCACTGCACCGTAGAAGTTACTGTATGGTGGTCTTTCAAAGGGATTATTCAAAGAAAAGCAATAACAGTAACTTCATATTGTGGAGAAATTGAGTGCATGCACAAAAAAATCAAAAAAGAAACATCATAGACTTGTGAAGAGGGATGGCCCAATTTTCCTCCACAACAACACAGAACATTCCAGATCCACTTTCCTATTGTTCTATATATTTATATTTAAGGCATTGCAGGTGGTTCAGGTGTCATTGTGTTCATATTGCACTCATTAATACAAAAACTGTTTGCTGTTCTTTCCGAGTTGGACAGTTAAAAAATGAATGGGATGTTCTGACATTGACAAAACTTCTTTCTTCTCTGTCTGCCAACACGATATGCTTGCAACAATTATAAGTCATGAGAATTTGAAAGAACAATTAAGTGGACTCAGGCCTCCTGCAAAACGTAAAATTTAAAAGTCATTTGCACAAACATAATTAGAAATCTGTTGATTTTATTGTGATTGAATTTTTTACCTATGTTCACCTTATACAAGGCCAAAGAGCCACTCAAGGTAGAGGGTTGCTAAAGAAGTTTGTTTTGTGAGCAGTAAGATTAAGAGGTAGGTGGTGAACTTTATGGGGATAAGATAACAGTTAACCCTAGATTATACAGGTTCAGATTATGGATGTCTAAAATTTAAAAGTCATTTGAACAAACATAATTAGAAATCTGTTGATTTTATTGTGATTGATTTTTTACCTATGTTCACCTTATACAAGGCCAAAGAGCCACTCAAGGTAGAGGATTGCTAAAGAAGTTTGTTTTGTGAGCAGTAAGATAACAGTTAACCCTAGATTATACAGGTTCAGATTATGAATGTCTGGAAAGCATCTTTTAAAACAAATATGTCATTAGCTTACATTTGTTTGGCCTCATTTGGCATTGTATGTGAACAAGTTTTCTGTTTATCATTACATTTATAAATGATGTTTACTGTTTCCCAGTTTGTCTACTAGGTGGCTATCACAATACTATGATCATTTCTGTTAGTCTCATTTGGGCTGCTTGATTTTACTTAGTAAGTGAATCAAGTATATCCAAATGGATGACCAGTCAACCTTTCATTATAGTCATTATTGTTGAAACCAGTCAGTGGAAAGTCAATTCCTGCTTTGGTTATGAGTGAACTTGAGGCTGAAGTGTAATGGGAAGGAAAGGCTCTATGTCCTGAGAGAAGGAAACATAATAACTTTTATGGTGATAAAACTGAGTTAGTCTGCTTACTTTCTTGTTTACACAGAGCAAAGGCTTTTCTGTGAGTGTATGTAAGATTTGATTAACTGATATCATGGGATTAAAAGCAAGATAAACTTTACAGCTTCTTTCTCCTGCTTGAAATTGTCATTGGGAAATATCAGTATTATTGCAATGAATAGATTCTCAGGAAGTCAAGTATAATGTAATTGTAATCTGGACAGAAAAATCTTGTTTTCAGTCTTTTATTCTATGATCTTATGATGTCGTATAATCTGAAAGTCAGCTTAACAATGGATGATATTATATTCTACTCTCCTATGGTTGTTTAACTTTGCTTTTGCTTATAACCTTGGCAAGAGTTTGTTTATATTTTTTCTCCATTACCCTTGATGATTTTGACAGTCATGAATCTCCACAGATATTTTGCTATCATTTCTGAATTTAATGTTTTGTTGTCTGTTCCTGGTAAGAATCAAGTTTTAAGTCTATATTAAAATTAATGGATTCAAGAACTTGCCTTCGCCTTCAACCAAACTAGTATAAATGAAAGATTGTGCACAGTACAAGGTTGCCAACAAGATCTCATCAACTTACAGCTGAGTCGGTTAGATGTAACTGTAAGTTCTATGCTAACAGTTTCTTCTTTTACACTTCTTGCTTGTGGAACTCTCTTCTGGCTCTATGCTTTCCAGCCAACATTGATCTTCAAAAATTCATACATACATGATACATGCTTGGGCAATCATGTCTCGAAAGAGACATGACTGACTGGGCAGAAGATTATCCCGCAGTAGGTTGCCATTGCTTTCTGCGGTAGACTGGTTGCCGACCAAGGCTATAGAACCCAATCTGTCCTGCTATTTAACCCATAACTGGAAGGAAGAGACGGATTGATACCTTTCCCAAGGGTATTTGCGCGTAAGTGAATACAATGGATTCAACTGGAATTCGAACTCGTAGGTAATATGCCAAATTAAGTATAAATTCCAGAATATAAATTTTTCAGAAAGGTCAAATAAATGCTTCTTTTCTTTTCTAACCAGATTTATTCATGTAACACCTCCAGAAAAGGCCTTATTCATTTATTATATATATATATATATATAGAATAAAAAGTGTGAGAGGCTGTGAATGTTTAGTTTAAAGTGTATATTTATTGTTGTATAAAGATATTACCCATATTATGATATTTTAAGTGTCTATAATGGTATCTGTGACACTACACATGTTTCGAGTCTAAGATTGACTCTCTTCAGGTGAATAAATTTGTGGCTTTCCATATCGAGTTTCTTTTGTTTCTGAGGGCCAAGTTCTTGTTTATATATAAGTAATTAGAAAATTAAAATAAAGATAAAGAATAAAGAAATAAATCAAATCAGGGAAGTAAGAAATAAAAAATAAAGTAAATCAAATAAATCAAATGTTGGTGTGTTGAATAGTCTGTGTTTTCTCACATCAGTGCCTGCATAAATGGATAAACAAATAAATAAATGAATGAATCAAGTGCTTATCCCAATTTGAAATGGTTTTGGTCTGGGGTCCCTTGTTAGTACTTAAAAATTATCTTCTAGGTGTCTTTGTTTTTTTACATGTCTTTTCATCTGTCAGTTGGTTGCTTTTATTGCTTTGATGGTGTTTTGAGTTTGGTGTGTGTTTGTGTATGTGTGTGCGTGTGTGTGTCTGTGTATGCATGTGTGTGAGCACTCCTTGA